>PVLD010002601.1:68905-161333 GCA_004027595.1 Dinomys branickii | reverse complement strand
ACACACACACACACACACACACACACACACAGATACACACACACACACACACACATACGGACACACACATACACACAGACACAGGTACAGACACACACAGATACATACAGACACACACATACAGACACACACACACACAGACACACACAGACACACAGGTACAGACACACACACAGATACATACACAGACACACACAGACACAGACACACAGATGCACAGACACACACATACACACACACAGAGACAGACACACACACATATAGACAGACACAGACACATAGACACACACAAGCACACACGAGCAGGTCCCCACTCACACCCCACTGCCTGGATTCAGGCCCAACATTCCAGCCCAAACATCCGGACTCCAAATTGTTGAGTACCAACATGATGCTCATGAAGTTCTGGATTTGGGAGCAATTTGGGATTTGGACTTTTGGCTCAAGCATGCTCAACAGGTAAATTTGTGCAAATGTGCTGAAATTTGGAAAAAACTCCAAAATCCGTGGAAAACTGCCCACTATTTTGGATAAGAAATGCTGACTCTGTCCTAGGGAAAAGTCTCCAAGGGACCATTTAGCTTGTGTCCAGCAACACCTGGGTGGCCATGGAGACCAATCATGGTGACTAGCCAGCTGGCTCTGCCTCGGGCATGGTCCACACTGCTGCAACAGTGGCCATAGGGTCATCTCTGCCTCCAGCAATTGTGACGGGGACTCTGTGACTCGCCAGCAGAAGGTGTCCCCAGGCTGGTGTGTTTGCAATGAAATCTGACAGCGGAAAATCGTCCCTCACCGATTCCGGCTTTCTGCCTTCTTATCTGTGGTGTTGCTGTCCCTCTCTCCCTGTCTCTTCTCTCTCTGCCCCGCCCACTGGAGAGCAAAGGAAAGGTCAGTTTCTTGTGCTCTGATGCGGGTGTTCCCACGGCCTCCTCTGTGAAGTGTCCAAGCAGCACGATGTAGAGACCAGCAGAGGGCGCTGGCCAGCGTGTGTGCCGTGCCATCCTATCTCCACCCGTAGATTCCAGTACCCACCATGGCCCGCAAGACACAGGGCTACTCATCGCCGCAGAGCATACACACACACACTCCGAATCTAAGCCAGACTGGAGCCAGTGAGGAGCAGGGGGCTGCTGGGTCAGGCTCTGTAAGAGGCTCGGTCTTGCCTATGGTCGCAGACCAAATTATCTCTGTGGGCAGAAATAATCTACTACAGGAGAAAACCAGGCAAGAGGAACCCTGGGAAACCCTGTCTGAAGTCCAGGTCCACTGAGACAGAGACGTGCTCTGAATGGCCTGGTGTTATGGTTGATACATTGTGTCAACTTGGTGAGTCTAGAGGTTTGGCTGAGTGATTCAGCAGGAAGCCAGAGTATTTACTTTGTATACATCCTGAATCTGTGGAAGAGGAGGAAATGGAGATCATGTGAGCGCTATATGCCCTCTGGGTGGGGTTAAGCTGTTTACAATGTAGGGAAGGAAAGAGGCTGCTTGCCCGCCATTCCTCCCTTTTTGCTGGTTGTTTTGCTATGTTCTGCTGCCATGAACAGTTTGCCCTTTGCCATGTGCCACTCTGCCTCTAAGAAGCCAAGTATGGACTGAAACCTCCACAAACTGTAAGCTAAATAAACCTTTCCTTTCTTCATTTTGGGTATTGGGTATTTTGTCTCAGCAACGAGAAAAAAGTAACCAAGACACCTGGAAAGTGAGGTCACGTGAGAAGGTGCAAGCAGCAGGCGCCGTGGCCATTGGGAAGGTGGACAGAGAGACAGAGGCACCAGAGAGCTTTGCCTCAAGCACTGCACCAGCACCACTGAAAATCAAGGAAACAGATGGCGGCGAGGCCTGACCTACGATCGGCACACAGAGATGCACTGGCTGAAGCCTACCCGCCTTCAGCCTCTGGTGACCCCAGCCTGGATGCTGCACTATCCCACAGGTCACCAGGCCAGCTCCTGGTGAACTAGCACTCAGAGTGGCACCCGGACGGGACCAGCATCCCTCAGCCCTTCCCTGTGTGCCCCTGTCCATGCAGCGGCACCAAAGGGAGACTGGGAGCTGCTTTCTCAGCACAGGCTCCGAAGCGGTGCAGTCATTTGGAAAACGGTGCGTCCATTCCTCAAATGTTACACACAGCGTCACATGTGACCCCACAGTTGCACACCTGCAGGACTGAGAACTTGTGTCTACACAGCGAAACCATGTAAATATTCATGGCCATATCACCCGCAATGGTCAAAAGGCGGGAACTGCCCCAGTGTCCTTTAAAAGACACAGTCTATGAATAAAGTAGAATTCCATTTGGCCACCAAGAGCAAAGTACAGACACAGGCTCTGAGGATGAGCACAAAAATGCTAGGCAGGTGAAAGACACAAGTCATGAAGGCTCACACAGCACGCAGTTTCACTGTGTGAGATACGGGGCAAAGGCAAATCCTGAGACAAGAAGTGGATCGTAGCTGTCCTGGCTGGGGAGGGCGGGGAGGTGGGGGTGGGGAGGGAAATGGGGAGTGAGGTGTCTCTGGGGGTGAGAGTAATGTTATAGGATATGAGAGTGCAGCTGACTGCACCACCCTTTGAAGTTTTCAACACACTAAAAACTACTGAGTTTCAACATTTAAAAGTGATTTCATGGTGTGTGAATTATATTTCAACAAAGCTCTTAAAAAGTAAATAAGACAAAACTACACAGCTGATCCCGCAGAATAGTTGCAGAAAGTCTTGGTCAATCATAGCCTGCTGGAAAATTAGTTCTGGGGTAAGAAAAAAGAATCAAAGCAAAGTTAACTAATTAACACCTTTACAGCTCAGGACTCAGGAAGCGCCACGACAACCGTCCCTGTGCTGGGTGTGACACTGGGTAAAGGCCCTTTGCCTCTCCTGGCCTCTCTCACAGGGACACCAAGTGTAACCACTGATTTTCTTCTGTGCAACTCGAGTCACGAGAGGGGTAAGCATGGTGCTGACCTCTCCGGATGGATGGGGCCTGTGGGCTTTCGAGAGGGGCAGGATGAGCTGCGGAGGCTGGACGCCCCTGCATGGGTGTGGCGTGCAGAAGCAGTGGCCTTAGGACTGGGGCCTTTGCCTTCAGGGCTGGGCAGGAAGTGACCTGACACCCGGACCTTGAGGAAGCCCTCACAGGGCAAAGACCACCAGAGCTGTCAGGGCAACGCCCATAGATTCTGCTTTTCTTTCCCCCTTGGGAAACTAGAGCTTCCCACCGCCTGGCTTTCCTTCTGTTCTCTTTGCACACAAATTAATCAGATACATAATTAATCCACCATTCAATTAAAATACACCATGCACGGTGCTGGAGCGTAACGATGAGTTACAGCTGGGCCCTGTGGGTCCCAGCAGAGGCTGCTTGCTCAAACAGGCTCGCATCCCCAGGGAGGGACTGTCAATGTGGACCTCCAGACAAAGTGGCCAGGGGAGCCAGACAGAGCCAGGTGCTCCCCAGGTGGGGCCTCAGCATGGCGACCCAGAGCAAAGCGAGGGGGACGCGGGCAGCGGGGGCTGGGCCCTCGAAAGGACAGCAGGGTAGGCGGCAGTGGCTCTCCAAGGGCCACACCCAGAGATGCTTCCCTCTCTCCTGGACAGTGCCAGGGAGGGGACAGCACAGAGTCCCCTCAAGGCGGTGCCGGCTACACCGCCTCCTGGTGAATGGGGTGGCCCAGCCCGTGTTGAGGTGACGCCTGCCCCAGCAGAGGCAATGGCTCGCTGTCCCTCTGTCCCTGTCCCTTCCCTCTGCAGAGGGTGCAGCCACCTGCCTCATACTGCCTTATACTCAGCCTGGGCAAGGAGGGGATGACGCGGGAACAGGGACCCTCTGGACTCTGGGTCAGGACAGACACAGGAAGGAAGAGGCAGGGCAGCAGCCTTGGGGCAGCGGGAGGAGAGACAGGGCCCCTGCAGGCCCCCATGGCCCTGGTGGACTTATAGAGGGATGGCTGTGGGCAGGAGCATCCACAGTGCTGACGTCGTGGAGTTGTGCAGTTCAGACTCAGGACCCGCAGGTCATCAGCTGGAAACCCAGAGCTGTTAGGATGGCCAACCTGGCTGCCGGAGGTCACAGGGGGACAGACCTCTGGAGCCCAAGGTCCCGACCAGTTCCTCGTACCCAGGAGACCCGAGGCCGGGCTGCAGGTCAGTGCTGAGTGGGGTCAGCCATCCGACGGTCCAGGGCCCGGCACCCACACAGGGGTCCTTCTGTCCCCAGGGTGTGGAGCAGGTGGGACTGCTGCCCACCCCCCATCACGCCCTGCCCACTGTGGCGCAGACTTGTCATGGACTCAGCTTCTCAGGATAGGAGATGGCGACCCCTCAGGATCCCTGGCTCATCACTGCCCTGCCCTGTCTGCTCCACCTGCTGCCCAGGGATCCCAGGCCAGGTCAGCCCCATGTCATCACAGAGCCACGGGCAGGACACACAGGAGGAGAAGCGCTGAGGAAGGGTGCCAGTGCTGCTGCCAGGTCGCCCTGCCAGGGTCTTGCCATCCCAGCCACGGCCCCCACTGGACACGGGCGGCACAGGGTGCTCCTGGGGTCCCAGCAGCAGGGCCATCTCCAAGGGGCACCCTGGGAATCAGGAAGCCTGCAGCCTCAGGCCGGGGCCCTGCACCCCTTCTCTGGCTGTGTTCTGGGGAATCACTCATCCTCCCCAGCCCTAGGGGAGAGAGACGCTGGCCCCAGCCACCCACCCTGCACCTTCCAAGTGCTCCATCTGGGCAGCAGCAGGAGCTCTGATTTCAAGGAAGACAGGTTCAGCTCTCTCCTGATCCCTGTGAACCATACATGATAACCTGCTTCCCTATAGGCAATGACAGGGCCTAGGACCCAGGGCTTAGTTTGCAAATGATTTCTAACCCATGACACCAACAGGAAAGTCTGCTTTGGAATCTCCTATCCTGCAAAAAAGACAAAGCCTCCTGAGGAGAAAGAATTTTGGCTTTTCCCCTTCCTTCAAGCTTGGGAAAAAGTGAAGATGAGATGTCTGGTGCTATGGCAGCCATTTTGCAACCATAAGATGAGAAGCACAAAGATAAAAAAATTAACATGCTAAGAATGGAAAGAATTTGAGGCCTGGATGACACCAGTGAACTGTTGGACAGGCACAGCACTCATTAGCTCCTTATGGCTAAAAGCAGTTACTTCCAGCCAGAATTTCTCGCTGAGATCACAGGGACAGCACCTGACAGAAATGAGGAAACTTAAGCTGCCTGCCTGCTGGAGCGGGTTACTGCACAGCCTATTGGGAAGCTCCTTGCTGGGGAGGCACATTTTCACCCCAGATAAGCCGCCCTCCTCCTGGGGTGCTCTAAGCTCGCCTGGCTCTTGAGACCCTGTGGGCAGGGAGAAGCAAGGTGCCTGGGCCCCGGTGTCCCCAGCACAGTGGCCAGAACTGCAGCGCTCGGGCTCAGAGCAGGATGAGGGCCTGGAAGCTCCTCACAGGCCAGATTTTGGTGAAAATCCCCTGGTAACTGAGCAGTGCCAGCCCTGGGACAGACTGTAACCCCGGGCAAGCAACCAGCTTCTGCCTTCTCCAGACGACAGTGGGGATGGGGCCAGCACCTGCCCTGCTCCATACCCTGCCTGGGGCTCCAGCCCTGGTTGTGCCCACAGACTCAAGGCTGCACATGGCACTCACGGGAAGTCATACTGCACCCTCGGTCTCAGGAGGTGTCCTCTGTGCAGGCGCTTTATAGAAGCAGCCAGAGGGGCCAGCCTGAGTCAGATCCTGGCTGGCAGCCACTGGGAATGACCAGGAATGGCTGGGGGGCAGCGGGGACCGGCTGGGACGACGGGGACCAGCCCCTGACAGACGTTCACCGAAGGAGCAGACAGGAGCTGCTTGCCAGTGTAGGTGCCCATTAGGACCAGGGCAATTCTGAGTCAGCTAATTGCTGCCTGACAGTATTATCAGTGGTGTCTGCTGCCAGGTGGCCCTGTCCTGCCTGGGAGGATGAGCCCCACCGGGACGGTCTCCTGTCAGCTCCATGCTGGTGTGACACCCTCCTTTTGTCAGCGAGAAGACACGTGCTGCAGGCTGCATCTCCCTCACTGCTGGGCCTTGGAGCTCCCCAAGGAGGCTGCCCAGCCAGCTCCAGGGCTGCTGCCTGCCTGGAGCCGGGCTCCTCTTCCGTGGTGCTTCCTCAGCTGACTCCTGAGGAGCAAACTCATGCCACGAGGCTGCCCTGCCTCTCCCTGCTGTTTCCTTGTGGTCCTTCACTCTCTCCCTTGCTTGCTTCCTTCTTCCTTGTTTCTTTCCAAGGTACTGGGGATTGAACACGGGGCCTCTGCTCTGAGCCGCATTCCCAACCCCTTTTTTTAATTTTAAGAGGGAGTCTTACTACTTGTCCAGGCTGGGCTTAAACTTGCAGTCATCCTGCCTCAGCCTCCGGGGTGCTGGGATGGTAGGAGGGCATCACCATACCCACTCAAGGGCTCCCTAAAAGCAGAGCTGGCTTCCTTGTCCCGTTCCGTTTAGTGTCTTACAGTACCTGGCTCACAGGAGGCGCTCAGCGCAGGTACCTGCATTACAGTGATTCCAGTTTTAAAAACAGCAGCAATGTTGAAAGGGCAGACTGTGACATCTTCCCTGAAGGTTAATTTAAAAGAGAGAGATAAAGACAGGGGAAGAGACAGAGAGGGGGAGAGACAGAGAGGGGGACAGAACTGAACTCCGTTTCTCTGTCCCCTACCAATTCCCTGAGGCTAGACCAAGCCTGACACTGGCGGCTAGGACTCAGAGAACTGACTATCACACGGCGCCCAGGACTGCTGCGCTGCCTCTGTGCCAGCCAGCGAGCCCGACGCAGCTATGCCAGGAAGTGGCCTGGCTCATGTCTGCTCCCGGCTGTGGCCCACACAGGCCCAGGATGGGGCAAGGGGCACCGAAAGGATGGTCCAGAGAGGCATCCGAGCGAACAAGAGCACAAAGCATGTTTGCAGGATGTGAAGACAGTTCATTGGATCTGGATAAGCTCTTAAAAATTAAAACATACCAAATAGAGTAGACAAGACATACAAAATCCATTGCGCAGGCCGGCCTGCTGCAGGAGACACCGAGCGGCATACCTGTGCACATGTGCAGACGCACACAGGATCGCACGCACACACTTTCCAGGACGCGACACAGTGTGTTTCTTGCTGTCGGATGCAGTCCAAAGCATGGGTGTGCCAATGCCCAGGTCACAGAGCCATGCCTGGCTGTGGCAACCCCCAGTTTTGGCAACAGGCCTGGTGGGCAGGCTTGCGGCCCAGGGGCGCCCGGACCCCGCTGTCACTCCATCGCCCATGCCCAGGACAAGGGTGCTGGCGCTGTTACCAAGGAGCCCTCGGCTTCTCAGGACTCGGGGATGTGCCTGGCCCAGACGCCTCGCTCTCCACCCCACCTGGCCTGGCACACCTAGGGGCAGGTTCCTTCCAACAGCCCAGGATCAGAGTTCCTCGGACAGATCTAATCACCTTCCCCTCCCCCTGCTGAGCACGGAGCACCAGGCTCGCTCTGCCCTCACCGACTGCGTGACCCCTACCACCTGCAGGTTCAGCCCCTTGTCTGCACCCTGGGCACAGGCCTCACACCAGAAGCTGGTGCCTTCACTCCATGAGGGAGCTCAGTCAATAGCAACACCTCTGAGAGCTGCCTGGCTCCTGCCCTGGAACCTGTGGAGAAGCTAGAAACCACAGAGGAGTCACAGGGACTTGCACTTCTCCCTGTGGCAAAAGCGTGAGCCATGTCAGCCTTGACAGTGCTGCTAAGTGTGGGCCAGCCACGCTGCTCCACACAGTCCAGAGCTGCCCCAGCACCAGGCCGGCCCAGCCCGCTAAACGCGCTTTATCCTACACCCAGTCGGGCCCTGACCTTTCCTGGTATTTACGATGGCAGACTGGATTCTGATCACTGTTTGAGCTCTTGACACTAAATAAACAGGTTGGCACTTTTCCCTGAGAGGGTCCTGTGCCAGGGTGTTAATCTGGTCTCCAAGCACTGCTTCCGACCCTCACCCGCCCCCTGCTCCCCGCAGAACACCCAGGACGCACAATCCTCTCCCTCTGTGAGCCGTAGTGAGCCCGGCCCGGCCGTTCCCCATTGCCACCCCAGGAGCCGCCACAGATCTGGACAGCAGCACCCCACCGGACGCCTGTATGTGCTCAATGTGGGGTGTCCTAGTGACACCCCAGAGGGTACAGTCTGGCCCCAACAGGGCCTGCTAAGTTGATTCTGTTGCTGGGGACTGAGCTCCTGCCCCACCCCAGGGAGAGCCTATACTGACGGCCTCCAGCCAGTAGGAGAGCAAACACGTCCTTCTCCAAAACTAAAAAGGAAAGAGAGCCAGTGTCATGGGGTAACTCTGGGTCAGGGAACGCACATCTGGGTGTGATGTGCTGTAAATGTTGCTAGGAGTGTTCAAAGCCAGCTGACAGCCTTGCACCACGCTCCCGAGCTGGGAGCCAGGATCCGCATGGAGCTGGGGCCATATGTGGCCCTGGGGTGCTCCTGGGGCTAAGGCAGCAGTTGCCCCTCATGGGAGCCCTATCTGGGGGGGACCTCACCTTCTCTTTCACCCCATGTCTCTGTGCTTTGGATGGTGCCCCTCATGCCTAGCTGAGTGTGTGAGGCTCTGACTGTGTTTGCTCAAGGCCTGCACTGTGAAGCCTCCCAGGCTGCCGAGGATAACATGTGGAGGCCGCGCTGGCAGGACACCCTGGCCCACAAGCAAAAGGCACGGGCGTCTGGGGAGCCTGTGTAGGGCTCGGGCTCTTCCCTGATGGCCCACATCTGTGCATGGTGCACAGAATGGAAGGAGGTGCTGAGAAATGCCCCACCTGATTTCCAGATCACTCGGCAGCCCTGTGAACCGCCCACTAAGCATGGCGAGCAGACACCTCGCCTAGGAAGGCTGGATGGGCTGAGTGGTGTGACAGACAGACGGCAGACACATGGCCTGTGCTACGGGCCTCTGCTCTCCCAGGCCCTGGTGCACTTTCTTCTTGCGTGTCCCTGTGTCAGGGAGGCCACCCAGGGCCACCTTGGTCCCCACCGCGTTCTTGCCCAGGCTGGAGAGAAAACTCCTCTCTCCACAGACCCCTTCCCACTTCCTGAGCACCCATGTACTTGGAATCGATCTCCCAGCAAGGCCTGCACCCAGCCTGCTCGACTGATGACCGCGACCGTTGGGCTCAGCAAGGAGGATGCCAGGGCAGCTCCCGAGCCTGCAAGGGAGGTGAAGGGCATGGCTAGGTGAGGTTTCAACTTAGGCCTCAGGCAGGGACAGGCTGCAAAGTCTCCTTCCCCACCTCGAGGAACAACCCTGAACGCTGAGGGGCCACTCTGCTTGTTTGGCATAGCCTGGCCAGCCAGCCTGCCTGGGGGCTGCGGGACAGAATCAACCTGACTGCAGGATTTAAAGCTGGGAGCAGAAGTCCGCAACACAGCCTCATCTCAAGCCTACTGTTTTGCAAGCCCTCAGCCTCGAATCCCGGGTGGCACCAATACCCCTCACACACTGAAGAGGGGCACGAGGATTCCCCGGGGACCGCAGACATCCTGAGGATGTGGCGAGGGTGGTGGTCGCTGAGGAGGCCACGCGGCATGTGGATGGCGTGGAGTACAATCTGGCAAAGGTAATCAGGCAGGAGTCAGCCATGCACCAGCAACCGAGACCACATGGGCATCTGGAGGAGGGGACCTGGGATCTCACCCAAGCCCCTGCCTTCGCCTGTGCCCCCCACCAGGGGCTCCCACCCACACTCAGGTCCAGCTCTTGGTCAGCATCGGCACTGCTGCCCTGCCCCCACCCGACTTCAGGCCAGGGCTCCCAACTACCTGGGCTCTGCACCCTGCAGCCCATTGTCCCCACCGCTGCAGCCTGGTGATGGCACTGTGCTGGACAGTCAGCTTTCTGGATCTCTCTTCTCCCCAGAGACTGTGGGGCTCTCACCTTCCCTGGCACAGCCCACCATGACACCTGCCACCATCTGCTCCTGCCTGCTCCTCAGCCTCTAATCACCCTAGGCACCATCTTCTGTCCCTGCCTGGTTCTCTGCACCAAGCACTCTGAGTCAGCCAACTCTGACATCCAGGAACACCAGGCCATGCTCTGGCATGCCTTCCTGCCTCAGTCCACACTGCCCTCCCTGTCTCAAGAGGCCAGGAGTCCCCTTTCTCCACAGGGGGGTGCCAGCCAATCCCCCAGGATCCCGTTCTCCCTGTGGGCCACCATGCTGGGTATGTAGCACCCTGTGCCTTGCCATTCCGTTACCTTCTGCCCTTCCTGACTCAGGGAGAGGGGCTTCCCTGGCAGCAGGTGGGCATCTTCCCCATCCTAACAGCTCAGTGCTGACTCAGAGATGGATGAGGAGGACCTGAAACCCCAGAGGAGGGGTCAGTGAAGGGGAGATGAAGCTGGTCGTCACCTTGGCTGAGCCCGACCATGGGGACAGTGTGCCTGTGAGTTCACCTCTTGAAGCACTGGTGTTTCTCCTCGCGAGTGGAAACTGGACTGTTTGTGAGCAGGCACATGGCTGAAGGGAGCTGATGCCAACTACCTCACAGTAGGCCCAGCATAGACAGAGCAGAGGCTGGACAAACAAGCTCCCCCAAATGAACTGGACTGGTGTAGGTTGTGGATGTGAGGAAACCGGAACAGGGTGCCCTGCAGCTCTTGAAGCAACCTGCACAGTTTCTCTACCAATCTAAAACTGCTTCAAAATGAAATTTACTTAACAAAATGAAATCCTACCACTGGCAAGTCCTCCTCCCCTCCCCTCTATGTGTATGGCAGGACCTTCAGGGGCTGCTCCTCTCTATATTACAAACGCAGACACAAATTTTAGAAAGGGGATTATTGGCTGGATTAGGAAATTTTCTCTTTCATCTCATAAGAAGTTCTGCTGTCATGGGTATGGCCTGCACTCTCTCATGACAACTAGCAGTAAAGGAAAGAAGCCCAAAATTGTCAGGCCTGGCAGGCCCCAAGACCAGAAGGCAAACCAGAAAAGTGTGTGTGTATGCGCGCACTTACTAAATACACATGCGTATACAAATACCTGTACACAAAGTAATACGACTCTATCATCTCTGTTACCATATACATTGCTTGTGCAGGGCCGTATGTATACTGCTTCCAGCCTGGGGAAGCGCTGCTCCCAGGGACCTGTGCCTGCCAAAGCCTGCCCGTCCCACGAGGGCTCTGCACATGTACCTGACCCCCCTGCTTCAATCCACCTTGTGAGGAAGGCACCAGTGCAGTTATCTTCCCTGACAGGCCACGTCCATGCTTGTCAAATGTTTGGTGCCACTAACAATCTCTGTAAAGGCACTGACAAGTTGTGTCCTGGTGGCAGTCACAGGATGACAAGTGCACCCTTCCTCGGGAGCATCAGAGGGGGCATGAGCAGGTCCTCCTGTCGTTTGTGGGAAGAGCAGGAACTGGAGACAGCCTGTGAGAGCCCAGGCCTTGGTGTCCATGAATGCCTTTCATCTGCTTAATGCACTCAGACTTTCCTGGGCGTCCAAGGGGGTGAGTGCATTCCTTCATCTCCTGAAAGAGGAGTGGCTAGGCCACTCTCTGTAGTCCTAGAGAACACGGTGGCTCCAGCATCTTCTGCTGCTGTGCACGTGAACGATGGACACGGGAGTTTCAGTGTGGAGTTGGCACAGAAGCCTCTTGGGGACGTGGTTTCCACATCAGAGCAGGCAGCCAAGCAGGAGAGCAGGTTTCACCAACCACTCAAGCCACTATGGCTACTACATGCTCCTGCCCCAGCACAAGGGTCACTGAGGAACTGGCTTTCAGCAGGACAGGGCACCAGGCCTCCGGCAACACCTGCGGACAGCTCTGTTGCGCACGTGGGGTGTGGAGCTTGTGCACGTGGGAGCGTGGGGAGGGAGGTGGCTGGACATAGCCCAGTGTCGTACAGTGTGAGTGACAGTGCTGTTCCCACAGCAAGGAACTGTCTGGCCAGGTGTCACTGCTCCGGGATGGGGAGCCCTGATCTGGTTCGAGGCTCTCAAATCACTCCCTCTCAAGCGCCCCTGTGTGGCCTGAAAAGGCATTCTGGGCCCCAGGCCACCCCGCTGACCACCAGAATGTGCCCCACAGGACCCAGAGGGTGAGCATTAGGCACTGGTCAGCACCCACTTCGTGCAGCACCAACAGAGTGGGGGCGGAATCAGGCCCTGGGCCAGTGCTGGAGGCCTACACCCTGGCAGGGTGGACGAAGGAAGAAATGGGCTTCCTCCTGGGCCCAGGACTCTACGTTGTGTCTTGCCCAGGGCCTTCACTGGGTCCCCTGCCCCTCACCCCCCCCAATGACCCAGTGCCACCCTTCCCCTTGGCAGCCACAGGAGCTGCACACGATGAAAACTCCTCAACCAGGTAGCAGAGGGCAAATAAACATCAGACAAATGGGAACACCGCAGGGAAGGTGCACAATCCCTACCATCCCCAGCAGGACCTGACTTTTCCACAGAAGGACGAGCGGGTCACAGGAGCCTGCAGTGGGGCGCAGCACGGAGCACAGCCCTGCACATGGGTGCCACATGCTCCGACAAGCAGGGGCTCTGCACAGCATAGAGTCCTGGCACCCTGGATTTAACCCGTTCCGGTTTTCATTATTTTTTCCTGTAGGTTCTGAGGATGCCTCAAATGCTTCTGCTCCCCAGCCCAGTGCACCTGACCTCCCTCTTCCTGCCCACCATGGGGTAATGACTCTTCCAACACCTGAGACATAGCAAGGCATTCACCAAGAATAGCTATAGGACTGGGGATCCAGGCACCCTGAGGGCACACAGCACGAGGGGCTGAAATGGAAACACTCCCCTTGTCCATTCAGCCCTCCTGCACTCCAGTGCCCGCCGGCTCCTCTTCCCTCCACCACTCAGAGATGAAAGGAAAGCTCGCACAATAATGCTAATGAAATAACAGCACCATCCTCCTGGCTCCTAACAGGCTGCCGATGGTGGATACATCAAAACACTTTCAGAAGAAAGAGACCATCTGTCAAGCTGCTTTTGTAAGTCATATCTCAACTTCAGAAATGGGAAAATGTGGGAAACACTACGTTACAGAACAAGATAATGTAACAAATCCCTGGGAGGTACTGTGTGAATTCCACATCCTCCCCCCAGGGAGAATGACAGGATGACGCCAAAGGACTCCAGAGACAGGGGCCTCTCAGCAGCGCGTGGGGCTTTGCTAGGACAAGGTTCATACCCCATGTGCACAGAGAACCCTTCCCAGCCTCCTCCACCGAGGCTGTGCTTGTCCACTCACAGGGGGCCAGCATGTACTGATCACCTCCTCTAGCACGTGGACTCCCCACTCCAAAGCTTGTGGGCAGGCGACCATGGTAAGGTGGTGACCACGTGATGCCGATGCAGACAGCAGCTGCTGACGCCAGAGGGTGCTTGCCCCGGTTAGGCCTGTCCTGCTGCATTTCATGCTTCCCACGTGCTCCAGCCACTGTGCCTCAGAGCTGGTGCTGTGCTTCTGGATTTGACCCTTCTAAGCTGGATGCTAGCTACGTAAATCACCTTTCTCCACAAGTGACCTTCCTTGGGCGTTTCCTTATGTATTAAGAAGCTGACCAGTCCGGACCAGCATCACCATCTTGATTGTGTCCAGAGTGAACCAAGCCTCACAGGGTGGATGCAGTCTGAGGCTATACAGATGCAGGGCAATGCTTGGTCACCCAGGAACATGGTAGCCCTCTGCTGGACACCTGGCTGGGGCGAGGGACCTGCCCACCCCTCTCGTTGGTCATGAGCCTGCACACACCTCAGGTTCATCTCCCAAAGCCTGGCCCTACACCCTCCAGAGAGCCATGCCGCTGAGATGCAGTAGGTTGGGAGGCTGGTGACGGATGGTGCAGCTCCTCCTCTGCCGAAGGTCTCAGGATTCCCTGACAGTCAGAGGCACTCTGCCCCTCCCCCTCCTGCTGAGACTGCACTCCAGCCCCACCTTGCCCAGCCTGTCCTGGATGGCTCCTCTACCACTGACACTCTGCAGGCTGGACACATCGAATCTTGCCACCCTCCTGCAGGAGCAGGCGCCCACCACAACTGGCAGCCCGGCTTTCACGCAGGGAATGCCTGGAGGTCCGCAAAGGGAAGCTGGGATCACCATGTGAAAACAACTACCTCACACCAAAACTGCATTTTTTTCTCCCAAAGGAGCCATGGGGATACACCGGCAGCCCAGGAGCTTCCCGAGGGACCCAATCTGCTCCAGCCTCTCCGAAGCCCCAGGTGATCCCACGGTCTAGCCCTCTTCTCTCCTGTCAGCCTCACCAAGCACCCCCGAGGGCCCCATCTCCTCCTCCTGGCCCCAGTGCCAGCACCCGCTGTGGGCCACTCTGCCCAAAGCCCCGTCCCGGTGCACGGCCTCCCCTGTGCCTGGTTTCTATTCTGCAGGGCCGGTCACCCAGGTGCAACAACTGTGGCTGGAAGATTCCAGAAGTGCACCGTGCACAAGTTTGGACTGAATGCCACTCTAAGTCACATGACACAGCTCGGGTGACAAGGGGAGGTGCACGCTATCTTCTAAGGGACAGGCTGTGCTCAGGCGGTTGTCGGTGATGACGAGCCTTTCAGGGTCTGCAGCGATGCCAACGGCCCTCAGGGTACACTTGCCGCCACTGCCCTGGGCGTACGTGTAGAAGAATCACAGCACATGTAGGGTTCAGGACAGTCTACGGCTTCGGGCACTCACTGGGGTCCCCAAAACGGGGGTGCGGTGTGGTTCCTGCCTCACCTCCCATCACCCCACAGTCAGCCATGGCAACCAGGAGCATCTCTGTTCACCACCTGAGCCCCGACTCATCTTCCAACAGCCGGGGATAAACCTGAAGCCAGGACGAGTGAGGCTTCCTAGTCCTCTTGCCTGCTCCCCTCCGCTTCACCCACGCCCGCTTTACTGGGTCGCCAACAGCACCTGCCCAGCACCCACTGCAACATTAACTCCGCATGGACCACGGGAGGCGGGCTCACCGCATCTCACTAAGAGAAAGGGTGAAATCAGGGGCCATAGCAGGAAGTGAGGGGAGTGTGGGAGGAAATAGGAGGGGGCTCTGAGAGTGGCCTTTGGGGTGTTGCTTTGTTTTGGTCTTATGTAGATGGGCAGAGCACTGGGACGAGTTTTAAACAGGTTTAGAACATCCAGTCAGGGCTTAGGCTTTGTGATGTGCCGTCTAAAGGAACTCAGTGACTCAGCTGGCCACATTCAAAGGAAATCTAGCTTAAAGGAAACTGTTACTCTGCATTTTTAAGTCTGCCGAGTCCAGTCCAAAGGTAGAGAGGAGCTTTCAACCAACACCGTATTCTGGCTAAGAAGTTTCTTTCCTGGGAGCAAGGGGCCCTGTCTGCCTAGTCCTACCCTAACTTCTTACCCTTTGTCCTATGTTTGCATTTACGTTTTTGAGTGTGAGGAGCTGCCTGGCTTGAATCAGCTCTAACTCGGCTCACATGCGATTTTCTTTGTATCTGGCAGGCTCTGTTTTAGGTCTTGCAGGGCACTATCCAGGTACTGGGAGACGGGATGTGTACCATACTCTCATCTCGAAGAGCACAGGTACCAGGAGGCAGGACGGGTGGGACCAGGTGCAGCCTGTGGTCCCAGGTGCAGTCTGTGCTGCACAAGCCCTGGCAGCGGCAAGGAGAAGGTACCATGTGGTGCTGAGACGGATGTGAGAGCAGGGAAGACGAGAGGGTCAGCTCGGCTGTGGGATTAAGTGGACTGGGGGACACAGTCTCACCAGTGGTGGGGTCATGGGAAAGACAGCAAGCACTTTATGTCTGCACACAGACAGGCATGGGACCAGGGCTCAGCCGACAGGACCCTGGCAGAGGCCACGGGAGGTGACGCTTCCTTCAGTGCTGTCCGTACTGCCCTCTCTGGACCCCAGGAGGGCACAGACCAGGGCTGCGGGATCAGATGGACTCCAGGGCTCAGCACTGTGGACTCTGAGGTCCACCTGCTTCAACTTGGGGTCTGTCATTACCATACTGTGAGTGACGATAGCCAAGCTACGGAGATATTCCTGTGACCATCTGAGGCCACTGGCCAGGTCTAGGCCCAGGGCCGTGCATGGTCCATTTACTGTTTGACCTCAGGCTGACCTGACCCAGGGCCTCCAAAGGTAACAAAGGAAAGAAGGAGTGGCTGGGGGTGTGGGAGGACAGGAAGCCAGGGAAGGGGCGGGAGGGGGAGGAAGGGAGGGTCTCTGCCCCAGGTCTCTAGAAATTCAGGCTTCAGAACAAGAGAAAATCACGCTAAGGAAAGGAAGGAAACCATCATTCCTTAAATAACTGCAACACGGCCCCTTTCTGCGACAGAACTGCTGAAGTAAATCCCAGGGCCACTGTGATGTGGTGTCCCCTCACCTTACCGGGAAAAGGACAATTCCTGCCCAAGGGCGGGTCCTCCTGCTGCAGCGAGAGGCAGGGAAATATGGAAGCTTGTCCCTAATTCTGCCAGGTAGAAAACCCTTGATGGTGCCTCATGGTGCAGAGCTCTGTGATCTGATGCAGAACCGCGCATATGCAGCAGAGGAAGCACACCGCTGGGCTGGGAGGAGAGGAGGACTTGGAGAAAGCAACGTGGGGTGCGGGGTGCGGGGTGAGGGGTGTGGGAGCCATCCAGGAGTGGCAGCCCAAACCCAAAATGAAGCGGTGAATTTGTGGGGAGTTTCTCTTCACACAGGCCTCAGATGACCAAACAAGGCCTTTGGCCGACACATGATGGTGACCGCACTTCACCCACAGCCCACCCACCGCTGGTGGCTGTGTGGGGAGCTGCTCTGGAGAATCTGCACCCTTTAGAATTTGCTTCCTTCCCTGCGGCTGATCATTCTCTCCTGCGCAGAAGTGTCAGGGTGGGCAAGGTGAGTGTCAGGCTGTGCACATGAGCTCCAGGAGGGGGCGCATGGGTCTTTCAGAGAATACAGGCAGCACCAGACCATGTGGCTCCAAAACGCGACAGAGCGACAAAGCGGGAGGAGGAAGAGAATTTCAAAACAAGGGAAAGGGACACAGTGGAGAGCAACAGTGAACGTAGACCTAGGAGAGGGGCCAGGATCAGCAAGTCACTGCAACTCACTACTGCTGTGAGGAACCTGCTGCATCCTCTCCCCGCTCAGCTATAAGCAGGTGCTTGACCCACTGTGGTCAGATGTGGGGCTGCACCTGGCTCGGGCTGTGGTCCTCCCATTCAGGAAACGCAGTGGGGACACGGCAGGAAATACACCTGAAGAACTGACCATATTTTAAAACTCATCCAAGGCTGTTCCATACAAGCATGGAAGTTCTACAAATGTCTTTCCAGAAGCACCTCCCATGTGGCTCTGCCATTACCTGACACTGTACATGGACAGCCAGCCCTGGCCCGATGCCACTGTGGACCACGAGCCTGCTAGAGCTCATGGGCCCACGAAGGTCAGGGGCCATGTAGCAAAAAAACCTTGTCTCACAGTTCTAGGGACCAGGAAACCCCCAGGTCATGGAGCCACAGATGCAGCATGTGGCAAGAACAACTCTCCGCCTCAGGCACGGGCTATCTCACCACATCCTCGCCAGCGGAGGGTAAGGCTCTCTCGGCTCTCTGGTAAGGCATGAGTTACCCCTGAAGGGCCTGTTCTTCCGTCGGTCCCCGGGATTTGATTCAACACAGAGAATGCTGTCAACCCACAGGCCTCGCTGTCTGCTCACCCACTGGGGAGTCAAACCTGGTGCAGTCCCCACCCGTGCAGTCCACAGTGGAGCTCTTGGCCAGCTCCTCAGGCTTGCGCTCTGGACAGCAGTGCTGAGCAGGATTCTGGAGGGTCCTGGGAAGCCACCGCTCCAGCCTAGGGCTTGGATTCTGTCCTCTGAATGCCCGTATCAACAAGGGCCCAACCTCCCTCTAGATCTGCTCACAGGGCTACCTAGGGCCGCTTCCTTTGTTCCCTTTTCAGAGATGGTGCTGTACCCATCCCCGAGAATCCCAGCGCCACATCTTAAGAGCCGGGTAGCTCTCAGAGCTATGCTGCACCCTCGGCATACCTCTCAGACCCTCAGCCCAGGAGCCCGAGTGGCTGTTGCTCGCTGCCAGGCTGTGAGGATGACATGCGTTTACATGCAGGGTGTTCAGCTGAGTGCCTGGCAGAGACAGGACTGCAAACACTAGTTGGGGTGAGACATCCGGCCCTGACCAGAGTCCTGTGGGCCTGAAGGACCCATGCATGGGGCGTGAGATAGCAGTGGCCACACCTGCCCCAGTACCAGCACCAGACACCATGCATGCATATATGCATGCATGCACGCACCCCTCTTCCAGGGAAGTATCTGTCCTTACAGATCAGAAGCCAGAGTCAATTCACCCAAGCTTTCCTCCCAGAGTTGCCTGACAGGACCTGGCAGGTCCACGCTGTTGCGGGCTTGCTCTGCTCTGCCCAGAGTGCCATCTGTCTTCCTTCCCAAAAGTTTTGGGTTATGGGTGCACATTTATTACACCTCCCATTACAGGCTGCTTCTGGTTCTGTGTGCAGCGGAGGAGAACACGCGGGGTCCCGGTGACTCTGATCACAGCCACACCGGGCCCAGGTGCACACCCTGCCCAGCTTGGTGGGCATCTCCTGCTCCACTCACACGAGCCAGGAGAGGTGACACCAGGTCTGTGATCAGCTCTGCACTCCGAGCTCCCGGCTTGGCATGGAATGGGTAGCCCTCAGGTCTGCAGTGACCTTCCACTTGCTTCGAAAACACCACTTGTCTGTGAGCTGCCGTGTTTCTCCACAGGACTGTCCCGCTGGGCCTCAAGGTGATCACGATGCACAACTGGCCCTGACCTTCCTGTGACCTCTGCCTGCAGTCCCCTCTGCTGACCATCACATCCGCGACGGCCCACACCTGACCACCATGACCAACACCTGCCACATGCAGGGAGGGACATCTCAGTGACTCCTCCCTGCTCCTGTTCTGGGGAGGGCAGCGGCTGGCCGACATGCTGGAAATGCAGGCAGGGGGAGGTGACCTGTGCTCTGACCCCAGCCGCCCTAGACTCCTAGAGGAAGGGCAGGGTGGGTCCTTGTCCAGCTGACAAGAGTCACCAGATGGAACTTGGCAGGCCTGTGCTGTCACGGGCTCGCCTCACGTGCCGGCTGCAAAGGGCTGCCTTGGCCCACCCCGGGGCCCCACTTCTGCAGGAGATGCTGTCCAAGCTCCTCACTGGGCTACCATCTCAGCCCCTCGTGTACACACACTGCACGCGCGTGTGTCTCCAGCTCTCTCACTTCCTCTCTGCACAGGCCCTGGCACACCTGTCCCTCCTGCTCAGAGTTACACTGCACAGGGCCTGTCTCGTCCTCTTCCCGGCTGCCAGCAGGAGGTGCTCACACCTGAGCCAGGCTCTGATCCGCACCTGGCAGCAGGTTTTCTTCTGTTCCCCAGAACTCCGCTCTGGGAGGCCTCCTTAGCACAGAGACCGGGCGAGGCCCCAACACTGACACGGTGTGTGTATGCACGCACGTGTCTGTGTGTGTGTGTGCACATGCACGTGTGTCTCTGTGGGGACTCTGAGGCCCAGGAGCACCTGGGGCTCCCAGGGCTGGATCCGTAGGCAAGGCTTCCCTACAGCGTCCCAGACATCGTGCCAGTGAGGGGTTTGCAACAGCGGAGGGACTAAGTCCAGTGTGGCCAGACCCAGGAGCTGCCGTGGTCTACACTGGGAGCTGGGCCTCGAGGCCTGTTGGTGTTTATGGGCAGAGCCACCAGAGCAGCGCCTTCTCTACCTGGGTCAGAAGCTGGCACTCAGGCACTGGCCCTATGCCTTTCTTCCCGGCCAGGACCTGCCTCTGACGTTCTAGCTCAGGGGCTGATTCGGAACACCAAGATAGTGAACAGAGAATATAACCTACTTTCTTTTCATCTCTGTGTTTTCTCAGAAACAAGACAATGGGCATGGGAACACTTCAGATGTTTGCTCCTCCTCTGCCGCTGATGGATGAAAACAGCTGCATCCGCCTCTGTGAGGTCTGCCTGGGGTCTCCCTACCCTGTCTGGCAGGGGCCATAATCACCACAATTTTAGACTGCACCTAATGTATTCCCCTGCTCTGTGGGGCCTCGCAGATGCCAGACATAAATGTATAGGAGAATGAGCTCTGTCTTAGCTATTTTTGTTGCTAGGACAAAACACCCAACACCTAAATTAAAGGGGGAAAAGTTTATCTCGCTCACAGTCTGCAGAAGTTTCCAGTCCACAGTCAGCTGGCTCCGAGGCAGGGACAGGCCTCACAGAGGGGGACATTCATGGCGGACAGAAAGCAGCAAAGCAACCAAGCAAGGGACAAGACGATCCTCTTTCTGTCCCTTGTGTTGTATTCAGGCTGTGGATTAGAGCAGTGCCAATCCAATCAGTGGACTGATTTAGCAGCCACTCACCCTTAATCCCAGCACCCTTAATCCTAGCACTGTACCATGAATTAATCACACATTCTAGGTTCAGCCACCTCTGAGAAAGGCCACCTATGCCAGCATGTAGCTTTGGGGCACATCTAGACACAAGCCATAACAAGCACGTCAACATGGCACATTACCTCAGCTGCTCGCATCCCGAAGTTTCCTGCCACTCCCCTGACCTTTCCCACCTAGTCTGCTCAGCCCCAGGTTCCCCCAGTCCAAGGCTTGGGCCAGGTGTGGGAGCAGCATGAGCCCTGCCGCAAGAATGAATGAGATTTCCGGCTACTGTTTTCATCTCCCAGCCTAGCGGTTTTGCTGAGCTACCCTTAGCCAAGGAGATTTAGAGCATGGGGTGTGAGCTGCTGGTGTTTCCTCAGCCCAAGGAAGTTTACTAGGGAGTGCTCTGGGGGCAGCAGCAGCTGGGCAAGGAGAGGCAGAAACAGGACCTCATGGGGGGGGACACCAGCCTGAGGCATCCCCAGGGAGAGTGGATCCCCAAGGTCCTGCTGCTCACCTTTCAAGCAGAGCAGGGGGCACCTGAGGAAGGTGACCTGTCCAGGGTAGTGGGTCCCTTCCTCCCAAAGCACAGCCTCCACGCTCCCAGGGGAGCTCAGGCCGCCTCGTGGGGGCATCTTGCCCCTCCAGGACAGGAGACAACTCTCCCTGCCCCTTTATCTCTCAGAGCCAGAGATAGTACCCAATACCAAGGAGGTTTGCAATAAACACCTGCTCAGGAAACGCACCACCAAACACTGAATATCAGCATACAGCATGAATAAAATACCTCTCAATTAAAGAAAAACTGTCTCCAGTGAGCTCAGTGTGATCACAACAAGAGAACCAAGCAGAAATGCCACTGGGAAAAAGAGCACAGGCTGACACTAAGAACCTGGGCTGTGGTGGCAGCTGTGGGCACAGCCCCGGGTCAGCCTCGGCATCTCCCTGGAGGAGTCAAAGGGCAGACCCCAGGGTCCATGGAGGATACAAGCGGCTCCCCAGCTGTAAACTGGGGTCTTCATCGTGTCATTATTCAGCTGAAGAAAGAAAGTTAACTTTGATGCTGATGACGGAGGAGTGCTGGGGGCACAGCGTCATCACTGTGGCTGCCCGGGGACTCTTCTCCCTGAGTCCAGCGCTACGAAGACCCCAGGGAGATGCAGGCAGTGACTCAGGAGGCCAGGATGGACAGGAAGCCAACAGGAATATCCTGAGATTTTTGAAAATTAGCCGTTGGCATGTTACCTTCGTAAGATAAGGAGCAAAGATAGGAGGCAAAAAGTTTTTTCTTAGACACAGGAGCCAGAGTGCAATTTTTAAAAGGAGTAGAAATAAGAAGAAAAAACACCTCACTACCAAGCGTCATTCCCACTGTATTTGTTCAACACAGGGAAGACTTTTTAAAACAATGCAATTATTAAGGAAAACATTTGTTAGAGATTTGTTTCTTAATAGTCCAAACAACTTCCTGAAAGCCTTTTGCATGTGTGCATGCCATGCTTCAATCCACCAGCTGGGCTCACGATTCCCCAGGGGATGCAGTCATGTACCTCGTGGCAGTGACAAATGCTGCAGTAATGGCCAAGAAATGTCCCATAGAGCCACACATAGGTGTCTCATTGAAACAACAAACCAAAATGCTAATGAATGCAAGAGCCAAAGAACATTTCCAACACACTAAAATCAATACCCATTTCTCCTACCTCAGAGGCGTTCTTGGCAATCAGAGTATTATATTTGATAACCAGAGAAAACCAATAAATGCACACAAGTGTGCCAACACTCAGCTATATGCAAACAAAATATACACATTTGATATTTACTGGCTACAGTGTATCCTCAGCTGGGTTCTCCATGTGAACAGAGATCATACCTCTTCATTCACTGCAGAAATACAAATTCTACTTTCACTCTAACATGCTTCAAATTGAAATAGAGTTGGTGTTTAATTATATTTGTAATTCTCTCCCGACTTTTTCTCATTCAGGATGAACATATCTTTAAAAACCACACAAATGTCACGGTTGGCACGCTGACCCAACAAAGACCCAGGAAAATGAGCTGCCCTCACCTTTGAACTTGTGGAACACGGCCCACAGCTCCGCAACATCGGTGGCGAAGGTGATGTCGGTGTCCAGGACAATGACTCGCTCCAGGGTGGCGGGGAGCGTCTTGGTGAGGACAAGCTTCATGAGGCCATAGATCCCAGAGTAGTGCTTGTTGGGGATCCAGGACACTTCAGACTGCATAGCAGGGTGGAGAGGGAGCGGAGAAAAGGGGACAGCTCTGTGTTAATCTCTGCTAAATCATACGACACATCTGAGACCTAAAAAGTATCCAGTGCATAATAAATGATTGAGATTTTTCTCAAGGATTTGTTCATGTGAAGTTGTTTGGAAGGAAGTGTATCTGAATCAAGAGAAGAAAAGTAATGTGATAAAATAATTATTACACATAAGCAATCCTCAAGCTGCAATTTAAAGAAGTATTACTAGAGAAACTATACAGGTCCACTGGAGAAAAACATACTTAAAAGGATGACATCAAGGTACAAAAGTTGAACCACACTGTATACTTTTTCTACAACTAGTACCTACGTATTCCCGGGGGGCGGGTATTTCTTTAAGTGAATTCTGTTTCTGTCACCAGAGACAGCAGAGATTCCTCCTTTAATGACAGAGCTCCATCCCTGTGACCAGCTTGTTAAGTGAACTGGTCACTAAATGTGGAAGTGTGTATCATGTATACGTTGCAAAATTCAGAACAGAGAAACAGGCAAAGGAAACTCTAACTCGACGGCTTTGCTTTCTTTGCCTGGCTCACATGCAGCACTGTGGTGTGTAACAGAACCATCAGCCACAACTACGGTACTGGGCTGAGAAGCCACCATGAATGCCACTCACATTCCTGTGTCTAAGGCCAAATATGTGTCATAAGTCCAAGTCTGAGCGGCGGGATGTAAGTCTGAATAATCACTGAGGTAGGTCAATCAACAAGGAGTACCTGTACCATTAATGGCGTTTTTCTACTTACGTTTATCTATACCTGCAAAGCAGTGTTGGATACAATAGCACTTCAGTTGCCTTTTTGTTCTGAGACAAATGCACAAGGAGGGCCCTGTCACAACCCATGCAACACTGTCCCCCTGAAAGAACAGCATCACAAAAAGGGTATTAAAGGACCCTCCAGGATGTCCACACTGTGACCCTTGTGGCCCTTAAAAGAACACCCAAGAGCTACAGGCAGCTGGGGTCAGCAGGAAGGCCTGTGTTTCGGTGACATTGGGAATCCAAGCAGAAGACTAAACACAACGCACCCCAGGGTGATGATGCCTCCTGTGCACAGGGTCACCTCTGCAGGCCGTGATGCGGAGGGGAGGACCCAGGGTCCAGAGAGCCAAAGTACACATCTCGTTTCCAAGATGTGAAAACTTGTAGCAGACCCATTTGTGGGAACTAGGTCACCACTCAGGATCCAAAACACACATCTCCCTTGTCCTTACGACTCCCTTTAGAGAATGATGTTCTTTAAGAAAAAATAAGCCAGTCGAATTTAAAGACAAAAACCCCCTAGTCTTATTCTCAAGATACTTATCATCATGTTATGAAAGTAAAGAAATGGCAACCATCCCAACGCCCCAGTGGAGCGGTTAATTAGAACACGGTCCATGGTCATCAGATAGTGCAGTGTGCCATGGCTGGAAACAATGTACGTTAAGATACAGTCTAAAACAATGCTGTACATGATAGAAAAGGAAAAAGCAAGGTAAAGCTTGTTTAGAAACCACAGTGGTGGTATTTATAGACAACATAGAACCACATGTCACCAACAGACACAGAGAAGGACACCCAGCTACAACTGACACATGGATGTGAGTGAGCGGTGATTTCCCACTCCTGTGCCTGAGCAGTCCCCACTGCTATGTGGGCAAACTAAACACTCCATTCTTTCTAAAAGGATCAGGACCCAGAGGGGCGGAGCATGGAACCAAGGGGCCACCTTAGGACACAGGGAAAAAGGACCCCCGTGACACTCACGGGGCCTACGCCATCTTATTCCACCCCCTTGTTGAAAATATCACTTTGGTGCCTTCCTGTTCTCAGCTTTGCAATCACTCTTTGCTTAAACGAGTGCAATTCTGACCAGAAATCAAGGGAACATTCTGATGGGTTGAGTGGTTTGCTGTGGGTCTATCCCAAGGGCAAGAATGACCAACTCCACGTCTGCCATCCCTTTACCTCGCAGCCAGGCAGAGGGAGGAGGGGAAGCGAGACTGGGTCAAGTCTGGGCCGGGCATGCGGAGCTGCCTGTGGTCTCCAAGCCTCAGGCGCCCTGTCTGCAGATGGAGGTGGCACCTATACCACACGCAGATAGCGTTCCAGCAGACACTGGTTTGGGAGAGACACCGGGGAAACAAACACGGCCACATCGCACCTCACCTGCGTCCCTCCCTTCGTCCCAGCACTTGGGCACCCTCACCGTGGCACCTCGGACGAGTTTCTCAGCTTCCCTGAGCTCCTGCCATGGACAGGAGGCAGGTCCTCCACAAAGCCATTGTCCCACCAGGGTAGGGAGGGAGCAGAGAGCTCCACCCAGGACACCAGAGGACGCTCAGGAATAGGGGTGTTCACTGCCCTGTGTGCACAATCGAGGAAGGACAACATGGAGGTTGTGCCACGGACTGCAAAGTGGAGTGGCTACAGTGGGGTCCAGAGAGTGCGGCCACGCAGGAGGCCACCTGGTGGGACTGCAGAGACCTGGCCCACCTGTGGCAGCACAGGATAGGGTGGGAGCTGCAGCACACTTCCGTCTTCTCCAGCCCGCAGAGCTCCTGGAAGCTGCTTTTTTCTGGCCGATCCAGACGGGAGGCAGAGGCAAGGTGATGAGCGCTTTACCCATCACCTGAAGGGGCATGGTGAGGGTGGGCAGAGCTTGCAGGACAAACTGCCACCAGCAGCACAGTCACTCTGCTAACGCAGGGATGGAAACTCAACACGTGTCCAAAGCAGAGCCCAGACCTCCCATGTACCAGGTGCAGGTGGACACCTGGGAGGGTGCATTCTGTCTGCAGTTGGAGCTGGGTTCCTACCTGTCCCCAGTCCCTGACACCCTTCTCAGAGAGCTGGTTCCTGGTGAGCCCTCCCCAAAGGTCTAAGGATACAGTTGCTTCATACCTCCTCTCCTGCAGGCCCAGCCCTGGCCTCAGCTCCACCCTCCCCACAACAGACTCGGCCTGGATGGAAGCCTGGCAATCAGTGGTCTGCGTGGCAGAGCTGTGCTATTTAATCAGACCTTTGATTAACTTATTCTTCTGTTTTGGTTACCATCAAAGCAGGAGAGCCTGGTGGAGTCGGAGCACTAGCGAGCTGGGTTAAGCCATCTAATTAGATTGCCCTGGTGCTCAGCTTTATTTTTAACTCGCATGTGAAGCAGGCGAGTGCATCCTGAAACAGGAGGACGAGACGAATAAATTAATCTCAACATAAGCCCAGGCCCGAGGTTGCCCTAGTCCCAACTTAATCCATAATCCATTAATTCCAAGCATTCACTTCGAGGTAAAGGAAGCATCACAGTGAGTTTGTTCTCAGAGAGCCTTGGGAAAGAGCATACAACGGAGGGATCTTTGCGGGAGACTTTAGGAAAAGCAGATATATTTGTCTAAAACGCCCTTATGGGGAAGCAGGGGACTCCTACTGTTCTCTTGCCCACCACGTCCACATTCTGCTCCTCTTCTAAGTCTCAACTGAGAGGAGGTCACTTCCCCACATCCTCAGGTGGTCGGGCTCCAGAAGTGGTTATCCCCAACCACTGGCCCAGCAGGCTACCAGGCCGTGTGTCTGCGTCTCTGGCCAGAATTCCTTGAGGCAGGAGCAGTGAGGGACTTTTCAAGAAGTTGATGCAGCTGGGGATATAGCTCAAAGGCACAAGCACCTGCCTGGTAAGTATAAGGTCCTGAGTTCAATTCCCAGTACTGAGGGAAAAAAAACCCAAACATTTAAAAAAGCATTTAGCCAGGCGTGGTGGTGCACGCCTATAATCCCAGAATTTAGGAGGCTGAGGAAGGAGGATCACTGAGAGTTCGAGACCAGCCTGGGCTACAAAGTGAGCTTAAGGCCAGCCTGAACTTCATAGCGAGACCTTGTCTCAAAAACAAAAAACAAAAAAACAGATAGCTTTATAAAATGAGCCGGGCATAGTGGTGCACACCTGTAATCCCAGCATTAGGGAGGCTGAGGCAGGAGGACTGTTGCGAGTTCAAGACCAGCCTGGGCTACAAAGTGACCTCAAGACCAGCCTAAACTGCATATCGAGACCCTATCTCCAAAAAAAAAGTTGATGAATGTGCCTGAGCCTAGAGCCATAGGTCTGGGTCCAAGTCTCACTGTGGCATCATCGCCAGCTGGGAGCAGCAGCCTGTGCTTGCTGAGGGCTAGAGCAGGTGTGTGGGGGACAGACGTGTTGTTGGTCCCACAGCTCTGGGACCCTGGCAGTCACGTCCCTGTGTGAACCTTAGCTTGGAAGTAAGAGCTTCTTACTGTGACTTCCCAACACCACTGGAGGACTGCAAGGCCTCTGGCCTGGTGCTGGGCATGCAGTTATAGTAGATCTAGAATGTGCCTCTAGCCTCCTTGCTCAGGGATGGGGTTTGGAAGTGACTGCACCCTGGGGCGCTGGGCTCACCGCTGACTCCCGCCTGACTGACTCGCTGTGAGAAGGTGGGGCTTGCCGGAGCTGGTGCCTGGGACTGACTGGAAGGGTTCCCACCTCTCCCTTCACCTCTGCTTCCTGGCTGCCAGGAGGTGGCAGCTCCACTCTACCAGGCCCTTCCTGCTGTAGAGTCAGGTGACCACCCACTGAATCTTCCAAAATCCGCCATCCAAAGTAACCCTCCTGCTAGCAGTGTAGGCGCTGGCTGTGTCCTGGGCATGGGAAAGTGTCGAAGACAGGAAGCGCCCCCCACACCCTCCCAGTGTATATCTGCTGGGAGCTCTGGAGCTTGGCTGACTTGGGTTTTTTAGATTTGATAAATGCAAGGGATTATGCAGTGTAGGACAGTAAAGGGGCCAGGGTGGGGTTTCTGCATAGAGGGTCCTCAGGAGCAGACCGGAAACTGCTGGGAATGTCAAGCCCCTGGGGGTGGGATCCAAGTCCGTAGCAACTTCTTGGTGTCAGAGGAGGAAATGGGTGGGCAGTGGCTTGGTGTAATCTCATGGGCACTGATTTCCCTGAGCCCAGCACCTAGCCCAGCCCACCCAGGGCTATGCAGGGGGCACTGGGCAGGGAGCTGAGGGCCAGCCTGTTGGAGGGAGCTGAAGAGCCTGAGGCCCCAAGCTGTCTCCCTAGGGCACATCCTGGAGAGATGGCAGCTTGCGGCAGAGCAACACCCTACTACGATTGTCATCATCATAAATATGCCAAGGGGTTCATGTAATTACAAAGATCATAAAAAAGAAAGCCAGGCTCATCTTAATGGACAGACTATTACCCATGCAATGGTTGTTAATAATTCTAAGCAGCATGGTTGAGGTTTTAATTAGTAGGCATGCAACTGTGCCCAAGTATACCACCTCCCACACTTAGGTAAAGGAGCATAAGCAACCCAGGTTCTAAGGGTGTTCCTGTAAAGCAGTGGGCAGGTGCTCGCAAAGGGAAATTCACCTTCCTGAAGCCAGCAGTTCCCTGATGGGCACTTAGCAGCCTTTCTATAAAGCACAGCAAGGGGTTTTAGGGTATCTGATGCTGTGTCCTGTGAAAGTGGCACAGAAAACATGACCAGAGTGGTGATAGGACACAGGGATGGAAGACACTGGTGTCACCATGGTGATGGGACACCCCCAACCACTGACACGAAAGGCCAGCAAAGGCTGCTCTGAGCACCAAGTGACTCTTGCTGTTCTCTGAAGATGATGATTTTCAGGAAGTATTGGGATGCCCAGTGTCCAGTGAGGAGGCCAACAAGACACAAGACATGGGCAGGCTGCCAGGCTGTGTTCGGAGTGGGAATCTCCATTATGGTGTTTAAGAGCTGGGCGTTACTATCCAGCTCCCAAAGTTTGGGAGTGAGGACTGAGTCACCCTTACCCCAGCGTCCAGGCTCCAGCCCCAGAACCAGAAAGGAAAGTTTCCGTCCCCTTCCTCTGTGCCATAGGGCCATGCTTTGGGGTCACTGCAGGCTCAGAGTCCAGTTCTCCCCCACCCCCAACAAATCCTCATTTTCCCAGGAGCAGGGCGCTTAGGAACACAACCTCAGAGTGCGCAGCCATGGTTTCTAAGCTTCTCTGGCCCCTGCCTGTGTTGTCTGTAATACAGGGTAACAGCAGCAGCCCTGCTTCCTAGGAGGTCACTGTTTTGTACCCTGTAAGCTTTCTGCCATCACACTGGAAATATTTACGGCTCAAAATAGATTTCTTACCCATATCAACATTTTCCTGTGAATTACAAATCACCTTGACACATTTTTAAAATTAAAAAAAAGAAGCCATTCTAGCTGCAAAATGTTTGAAAATTCTTCCGCTTTCTGGGGTGGGTGGTCGCCTTGGCAACCAGCCTGCAGGTTCAGAGCATAGAGGAAGGCAGGGGGGGGCTGGTGGGTGGGGCCAGGGAGGAGGCTCCGGAGATGGATTCCACAACCAGCCACGTTCCTGCCAAGTCCCCGCCCAGCCTCAGTCTCCTCCCTGGTAAGAGGCAGGGCACATTGCATTCCGAGAGGTGGGGAAAAAACAGAGGCGCCCAGTGGGGACTCACCACAGGAAGCAGGCTCAAGGTGGGCTTTACAATGCTCACAACATCCACTCTGGGCTCTGGTCACTGCAGCCAAACAGCCAGACCCCTGGGTCCCTCAGCCTGTCAACTATAACATGGAGACACAGCACCCACTCGAGAGGCATGTGCGCACTCAGGGGCTTCACATCGGCACTGGCGACTGTTAATGATACTATTTTTATTAGTGACATTTACAGCAGCAGAAAGATAAGATTCCTATCTGTTACATAAAGACATCTGCATTTGTGGGTGTTCGTCGTTGCCGGGAAAGAGAAGCTCCAGTTTGGTTCATCTGAGGGCATTTAAACAAGCACGATGGCGGTGATGCGGCTCAGGTTCCATGGAGCATGCGTGGAAGGGACGGGGTTGTGCTCTCACAGGGTCTTGGGCCTAGTGGGTGTCCACTGCCCATCCCTGCACAACAGGTCACTGAGGTGCAGCAGCTTCCAATGGCAACAGCTTCTGTGGATCAGGATCAGGAGCACAGTGATCAGGTGCTATGTACGGCTCTGGGCCAAAAGTCTGCCCAGGCTGGAGGGCCTGCCCTGGAGATGGTGCTCACATGCTGGCCTGGGCACTGCCTGCTCACAGGAAGCCCAGCTCCCTCCCACCCGTACCTGCCAGAGGCTGTGGGGCAGCAGGCAGCACAGCTGGTGGCGCCCTGTAAGAGTGACCCACAGAACAAGGAGATCAGCACATCTACTGTCACCTGGTCTTGGGAGTCACATGATATCATCTCTGCAGGTCACGGCCATGCAGCTCACGACCTTCCATCCAGTGTGGGAATCAACAGGGGCATGGATACTAGATGGAGATTATGGGTGGCTATTAGGAGTTAGCTCTAGAATGCTCCATTAAAGTTCCACGTGTTCAGAGGTAGAGCTTTTGAAGGTAGCTGGGTAATGGGGGGACTCTGTTGACGAGTTGTGCAGTCTTCTCTGCTTGGGGAAGGTGGGTCACTGGGGTGCCTTTGGAGGTACATCTCCCTCCCTGCCTCCTTCCGCTCTCTGCTTGCTGGCTGCCATGACAGGAACAGCTTTCCTCTGCCAGGTTCTTCCCCAGTGAGCCAATCATGGACTGCATCCCCTCAACTGTGAGCCAAATGAACTCTCTCCTCTGTTAAGGTGCTGGGGTCAGGTCCGTTGCGTCTCCGCGGTGAGAAGGCTGACTAGTGCAGGGGCCCTCGTGGAAACAGCTATGGCGTCTATAATTATAGAATGCTGTGGGCTGGGATGTACTGAGCTTAAGTGTGTGCACAGCAGCATGCTAACAGAAGGAAATGGAAAGGAAGGAGGCAGAATAAACCAGGCAGATGTTTAGAAAAAGAATGACAGAGGAAGTATTAGCATCCACAAAGGCACAGAGATATAGGCAACTCGTATGTGTGTGAGTGTGTGTGTGTGTGTGTGTGTGTGTGTGTGTGTAAAGTAACCACATAATGACAGGCTTCATGGTAAACCTTGGAATTGGAAATGATTGAGGAGAGTGAGGGAAGCCAGGCAAGGGCTAAGAAGGGATTGTGAACGCCTTGGGCCATGCTAGAGAGAGCAAGCAGCAAATCAAAGGGGTTTTCATTAGCCAAGTGCTATGGCCGAATCTGGAACGTATCCCAGTGCCATGGAGGAAAAATTAGAAGAGGCACCTTGGAGGCGAAACCCTGAAGGAAGCCAGCAGCAAGTGCAGGCTCCTGCAGCCACACCGAGGAGCCGAGTCCCAGGGCTGGGTGGGGCCCTACAATCTGTGTTTTTGACCGCAACCTGGCAACTCAAATTAGTCTAAGAAATGTGAAGGGAAGAGGAAACAGCATTTCTCCAGGTGTTCTTGGCTGAGTCCTTTGCACTGGATTAACAAACACTTCACTCTCCAGAAAGGTTCCCAGTGTCAGCCCTGAACCCCCAACTGCAAGCTATGAGGGAGGGGTACCTTCCTCAAAGCTTAACAAAGGAAAGGGCTGATGTAAGATCGGGAGTTCCTTAGCTCTATTTATTACTAGTAACTTATGGCTGTGAAACTAAGCAAGTTTCCTGGATGTACACTTTTTAAACTTACCAATCCTGTTCCAATACAGAGAACGCTGGGTCAGCCATGGCGGCACCCTTTGTAACAGTCCTAGCAGGACTGGTCAGGTTGCCTGCGTCTTCCTGCATCAGTAACTTGGAAGGAAACCTTCCAAGACTGTTACAGCTGGTCTTTCCCGAGAGACAGCAACCACCACAAAACCTGAACAAACTCGATATATAACCCCGGCCAGTGTAAGGTTTGCTAGCTTCTGGCTGAAACGCCCATTATTGAGAAAGCCACTCAGAAACCACCTACAAACAGAAGTCATTCTACAAGGACAAAGTAGCAGGAGTTCAGGGGAATGTGCTCCCGGATGCACAAACACAGTGCTCCCCTCTTGGGGGCATGAGGCCCTGCCCTTCTGTGGCTGGGCAAGAGGCATCCGCTTCTTGGCCTGGACACACCTAAGTGGTTGGCCACTGGGCGCTTACGGTCACTGGCACCGCCCAGCCTCTTTGTTTTGAAACGGAGCATTTCAAAGCTGTGGGAGTTGTGATTTGTGAACTGGGCTGCTACAGTGGTTTAACTTCCTGAAGTACAACTGTCTCCTCAACTAACAGATTTTTCAATGCATTGAGGAGAAAATTGCACTAGCTCCTGCTTAGCCTGGACCTAGTATTTTTAGAAGCTGCAATTCTTACTAACAGAGCACAGTGTGTATTTATGTGTGCGTACTTCACAGTGTGGGACACACACAGAGCGCTCAGTGACGGAGTTGAGAATGTGACACCGTCCAGTGACACAGCTTCCAATGGGGACAAAGCAGTGAGCATTCCTCACTCACGCAGTCAACAAACATATAAGCATTTACAAGTCTGCAGCCCTGTGCCTCCGACCGCTTTGAGGGAGTAACCACATCTGGGGAGATGCAGGTAATTCCACGGAGCACTGTCACAGTGTGGAAGATGAGGGTTTATCTCGGTGAGGGCTGGGGGGCATGGGGCGCAGGCTGGGGACCACACCCAGTGGCTCCAGTGATACTGTTCTGTGTCTAAGCAACAGGCCACAATGCTGACCTGCGCACCCTGTGACCTCTTTATCAGCAGTCTTCGTCTGTGGGTACACATCTACCTGTGAAGACCTCACCTGGGAACTGGCACCATGGTGATATGGCCTCAGATGATTTTGGCCTCAGAACTTTAACTCAGCCTCTTCTGTGTGTATGTGCGCACACACGTATGTGTCCCCCATACAGAGCATGTGTATAGTATTTAGACACACTCAGCTCCTGCTGAGAGGGCTCTTGGAGATAATCATTGTCCTAAGAAATGCAAGGAAAAAGCCCAGGATTGGCTTCCCATTACCATAAACTTAGCTACTGCATGTTTGTAATGGGCCAATAAAATACCATCGCTGTCCTAATGTGCAGTATTCAAATCCCAAGGCACCAAAGGAGCAGATTAGGAGAAAAAGGTCTCAAATGTCTTGTGCAGGGTGCGGCAGTGATTCTACAGAGAAGCTGAGCAAGGCTGCTCACCTGCACCCAGGGCCCCAGCCGGCACAGAGCCGGGCCCAGGCACGGGCTCCGGAGCAGCACCTGCACCCACAGGCCCCTGGGTGCGCTGGAAGGCAGCTGAACGGAAAGCACGGGGCTCTGTTCGCAGCCGACCTGCAGGCTGGGGACGCCAGCTCACACACGCTCCCTGCCTCCTCTCTGCGCCACCACCACCGCCCAGGGGACCCCGCAGAGTGCCGGGCAGGGCAGCGATTCAGGAGGCACCACTCTGCGCAACGCTAATGAGGTGCGCGGTGCCCTGGCTCCAGGGCTCTGCAGCACTTTGTAAGTGAAGCCCTTGCCAGGGCCACCTCTGTTCACAGCAGAGATCCACCTGGAGGTGAGTGAGCTCTAAGTACACAGGAGGGCGGCTCGCAGGCAGGAGGAGGGCCTGAGAGGATGAACCAGAAGTACTACTTAATTAATTTCTGACTGATTTAAAATTATTTCCTTTCACAAAACCTGGAAGGTGAATCACGAGATCCCATGGCACCCCTGCTTCTAGCGGCCCGCAGCCAAGACAACCTCTTCACTGGCTGCCCTCAAAGACAGCGCCTTCACCAGGCTCTTACAAGACATCCGGCAAACACTAATCAAAGCCCTCCTTGTAATTTCCAACATCTTAACCTTGACCTTGGAGCCTCATTTCAGTCTATTTAGACTTCGGCTACCTTGATGTTCACCTGGGCAACAGGCTCTTACCATTTACAGGATGGTCGTCAGGGAAACCAGAGGTTGAGGGTAGCCGTCTGACTGTCTCCAGATTTAAAATTTCTGAAATCTGAGGATGAAGAAGGGAAGAGAACGTCCACCTCACACAGCACTACGAAGGATGGTGCGGGGAGCAGACCGTTCCTTCCTTTCCCCTCCTCTTGGGGAAGTGGCGAATGATCAAAGGGATTTCTGATGCTCTCAACCACACTTAAATTACCTAATTCTGCAAGTGACTGTTCATGTAACACTCAGTGTGTTTGCCAAGTTCTATATCCGACACTAAGGAAAGCAGAGCAATCGTGGCATATTCCTGTTGCTTGGGAGATCACAGTAAAAAGGGAGATGATATTATTATTATAGTTATGATAACAATAAATCACATTTGTTGAATGCTTGCTATGTAGCAGACATACTAAAGCTATTTCCAAATTTTATCTTCTCATTCCTACAATAACCCTAGGGAGTAGATATCAAGAAAAATCACACATTTATAAAGAGTTTTAGGAGGATTGAAAATCAGATTTGCCTCATTCCAAAAATCTTAATCTTCTGGAAATTGATTTAAATAAGATATTCAGATGATGATTAGATAGTAGAAGCTGCATGTAAAATCTTACTAAAATTCTTGGGGTGGAGCAAAACACTGAGAGGAAATAGAATCCGCAGAGATGAGGGTGACAGCAGAGCTTGCGTCGTAGCATAAATGAACATTCCCCATAGAGCTCAGAGAGGGTCACAGCCCTTCTCAGCACACACGGCTCCCCACCCCCGCAGGCCACAAGTGGCCAGTGACGTCCATTAAGGACAGCTAATGTCAGAACAAAAAATGAAAGAGAAAGTATGTCCAGACAGGGAAGGCTGCAGCTTTCCTGACTGTGTCAGGTGTACACACCAGCGGGTAACTTCTGTGCCCAGGGCAGGGTCCTCTGGTGTCAGTTCTGCTACTGGTGAGGACCAGTGGGAGCCCAGCCTAGCTCTGGCCACAGCCTAGGATCACACATGCCCAGGCAGGGGCTACATCGCGGCTGTCTTGGTTTGATGATCACAAGCGGGGCTGGCATATGAGCAAGGGTTATCCCTGGCATGATCTTAAGGTGTTATTTTGTGTCCCTAACACCCACCAAGGAATTCTTCTGTGCTATCAAAGCTGAGCTCTACTACAGCCAAGAAAATGAGTTCTACCAGGAAAGCAAGGTCTGAGTGAGTGGCAAAGTGTGGTAACTTTGGTTCCCTTTTTACTACTGCTTGCAAAAACCTCACCAAGGTCCTACGTCATATACCTTTCTAAATTTTCCAGGAATGTCCCAGCCTCTCTGATCTGGGAGCAGATGGAAGGAGGAAATGAGAGGTGGCCTTGGGTTGAAAGCACCAGTGGGCTGGGGTGATTCATTCCCTTTTCTGAATCTCAGGTCTTGGTTCTGAACAACAGAGACTGAGCCACCAGCTGGTTCTGCCAGACACAAAAGGGCATGCTGAACAGAGAAGTACCCAGTACAGAGTGTCACAGGATTGGCACTTGGTGCTGTGGGCTAATTCTGAGCCTCGGTGGAAGCTGCGTGACATTATGGGACAACTGGAGTAAGGCCAGGCCCTCGTCATGTCTGCCAGCCCCACGCTTCCCAGGCTGCTGGGACACTGGTGATATAGGGCAGGGTTTCCATCTGTGTCTGTGCAACATCAGGCAGGAGCAGCTCTGGGACACCACATACGTGAAGTAATAACAGCATATTAATAATAACGGGGTGGGAGAGCCGAGTTTCAGCAGCGTATTTTGCCTGTGAATAAGATGTTGATCACTGCTTGCTATTTTCTCTTCAAACATATTATTTAGCCAGTAGTGAGCAGATTTAAACCCTACTGGGGCTCTTGAATTCAGCCTGGCTGAGTGCTTAAATCCAGTGAAAATATCCCGGTTGGGTGAGTTTGTAGCCAGGGGAGTAGAGCACACAAGAGCGTATTTACCAGGTGAGCACGGGAAGATGTCCGGCTATGGGACCGATAATCAGAAGGACGAAGTGCTAACAGCGTTGGGAGCATGTGCGCAACACTTTCCCGTCTATCTTGTCGCCTGATTCTTGAAATACTCCCACGAACTGAGCTGGTAAGAGAACCACAGCTCCCCCTTACGCACAGGAAAGTGAGACTTAAAACGTCACAGTCCAAAATCGTACAGCTAGTAAACAGTGTGTTAAAAGGTATACTTTGACCTTCAGAAAAACCCCATTTTAGGGCCAAGGGCCTTCTGACACCACCAGCCCTTCAAGTTTTGGCTTTCTCATGGAGAACAAGCAGGATGAACAGGCTTTAGAACACTGTCCATTGTTCTTCAGCAAAGAAATCCACATTTTGATACTGATGCGCACCTCTTCCCAAAGTCAAGTCGGTGCATGGTGCCATGACAAATGAGAACACGGGTTTCTCTCTGTTCAGTTGTCTTTGCTGGAAATAACCCTGGCTTACTTCCCAAGCCTCCACTAGAGACCAAAATAACCCAGCCATGGGTGTCCCCAGTAGGGTAAGATCTATAAATGGACGTCACCACAGAGGCCACGGGTGCGTGTCCAGTGCCACCAATGTCTTACCTTTCACATGCGTGAGAGGAGAAACGTGTAAGTCGATTTTCTGGTCTCTGATTTTAGTGGCCGGAACTTTCCTTTGTACACCTTCAAAAGTAGCCAGGCCAGTGACTCACTCCTAGTGTCATGAGACTGTAAGGCAGGGAAGACGTTGCCTCCCGGGGACTTTTGAAAATGCTTGGGGACCTTCTTAGCTGTTGCAACCTGAGGCGGCGGCCCTGCTGGAGCATGGGAAGCTGCTGGACGTCTGGGACAGCCTTTGGTCCAAACACTGCAGTGCCAGGGCTGTGGTGCCTGCTCACGAGTTTGCTGAGAATGTGTGCCTGTGTGTGTGATGAGCAGGGTATGATGCGTGATCATCACCTTGACTTGATCCTGGTGTGAGGGCAGAGAAGTGTGGCCTCTACTTTGACCTAATGAAAAACTCTATGTGACCCAGAGATAAAGAACTAGCCAAACAGAGGAGGCAGGAGGCAAGGTCTGCTGTCCTCAGCATCTTTACTTAAAGGCAGAAAAGTGAAAACCTTCTAACCCTCCAAATAAGAGACCTGCACGAGACAACACATGAAAGAACAGAAGGAATGAAAAAGCTAGACCGTATCCTAAGTGGTTCTGGGTGGTGGGGCGAGCTAGGCCCTGCCCCCTCCAGGGACAGATCCATCGCACATGCACTGCACGCTGAGCCCAGGCTTGCGCACCCAGGTGCTGGATGCTGCCTAGCTTTCCCCCAACCACTACCCCTCAGCGCAGCTCCCCAGAACCTGCACTCCACATAGGAACGCCGTGAGGCGAGAGCCTCCTGTAGTCTCTACACACACAGACGAGTAGGTAGCTCCTGTCGGCTCCAGGACCTGGGTGTGGTGCTGCCTGACACAAGTCCTCCTGAGATGCAGAGAGGGTGAGGTGCAGGAGTGCTCCTGAGCCGCCATTTAGTGGGGGAGGAAAACACATGAAGTATGAGGCCTCTCCAGGCTGGGCCGCTGTGGTCACACATGCCCTGCTATCTACCAACCACCTCTGAGTTGGTTTGCAGATGATAGAGAATACTCCCCCTTCCTGCTTCCTTCTGTTCCTGCCTCAGTTTCCCCCACTTTCCTATGGGTGCAGACTCACTCACTGGTACCAGAATTCTAGGAGTCAGACTTGATTCTTCTCACAGTGGCAGGTAAACCCTGCCACGTGTTCACACTGCATCAGGTCCACTGTTACCTATTGTCCCTGACGTGTCCCTGCAGGAATGGACGGAGGTTATGCAGGGTGCTTTTAATGGAAACACCTGAGCAAATTCTCTCTGGGAAGTGTCATGGGGAGAGTGGTACGTCTGGGGAAAACAGACCAACTTTATCCTTTCTTTCTTTTCAACTAATGCACTAGCACGCCTGCCCTCAGCATCAATACTGTCACCATGTCACTGAATCTGGATACCTTGGGATCAGGGGCTCAGAGCTGTCTACTGATCGCAGGAAACCAGCCAGGAGTGTGTTGCAAGGTATTTGATAAGCAAGAAAACCAGTACTATGAAAGGAAATGAACAAGGCCCAACCCATTTAACTCCCTGTGCTGAACAGCTCAGGGCTGCTAAATCCAGCTTGGGTCCTGCACACTAGAAAGTGAACGTGTGTTTTGCAACTGCAAGGCCAGCAAGGTCCTCACTTGGCCTCTGCTGGACCTGCTCTGCACCCTGCTCACTCCTGGCGATACCCACATGGCACACAGGCATCGCTGCATCAGCATGATCTGGGAGATGCCGAAGCTCTCCGAGCAGCTCTGCACACAGTAGGCATTCTTTGTGTGGCTTATTCTGATTACAGTTTGTACTTACTCACTACATGTGCTCAGAAGTCAGGAGGATTCATCCGGTTTTCTTCCTGTGGGCATCCTGAGTAGCCCTGGGGGCTGGGTTTATTGATTTGGTACCGCAAAGGGGCATCCTTTGGAAGTGATAGAGCGGAGGAAGTGCCAAAGAGATGGAAGAAGTGCATTTCTTCATCTTCTGGTAGAGCAAGTGCAGTCACAGGATTTTAACTTTTATAGCTAGGCTCAGCAGATAATAGGCAGGTTGCGTGGAAAAGGCATTCTCTCCTCCGGGCAAACAAAGTCGGTCATTAGTCTTCACAGCCAGGCAGCGCACCTTGTGCCTGCTCACTGCCTCCTCTACAGCCTTCCTCACTGCAGGTCATGATGCTCCTGGTAGGGGGATGGCCCTTGCTTTCCCACCTCCCTTCTGGAACCCACACACACTCCCTAAGTTCAACTCCAGGCCCCACTTCTTCCGGGAGGTCGCCCCAGCTTCCCAGCTAAGAACTGGTTGGAAGTACATGGTTTCTAATTTTATGAGTTCCACTGTATTCTTGAAGACAGGAAAAGCATGCGGTCAGCAAGTCCCTACCTACGACTGATGGATCTGCCCCTGTGACAGAGCCAGGCTACTCCCTCATCATGGCTGCAAGTTCCACTACCTATCAGTTAGAGCTGGTGTCAGACTGTCTAAGTCTGCCAGCTTCCCTGTGCCACGGAGAACACAGAACTCCAGCTGCTTTCCATCCACCTTGAACTTGGAGGGGCTGGGCTTCCTCGAAGATATCTAGACACCTCAAAAGGTCCTAAACAGGTACACCAAACTTCAAAGGAGGCTCAAAAGTTATGGGTTAGAAAGGCAACAGAGAGCAAAACTTCCGTACACTGATTCTCCCTGCTTCCTAAAGGAGGTATTTTCTTCTAATAACAAAGGAAATGTGAGTCTTTGGGCTGCCTCTCCCCCAAGTCACCATGTTGACTTCCTTCTGGAAACACGGTAAACACACAGACACAGAGAAAGACAAGTCACCTCCTCAGTCTTCCCCACAGACAGACAGGACATGAGAGAGAGGTGGAGAGGGAGTGAAAAGGAGAGAGAGAGAGGGAGAGAGAAAGAGAGAGAATGAACAAGAGAAGCAGGTTCTCTTCTCTCTGCGGTCCTGGGAGGAGGTGATTGCTGGATTTGTGTGACCATCTGCAGTCATGGGGTCACCAACAAGATCCACAGACCTGATCAACAAGAGGAAGGGTTTGGTAAATGAGAAAAACACATTGTTTAAGCTGTTTTACTTAGATTATTTCCTTTTATATTTTTTACTTGCAGCCCAAAGCAAACTAAGCTGTATGACACCACCATGTGAAAGGCTAGGAAGCTGTGTAGTTAATGCAGGAAGGGGACACTGTGGCTTCACAAAGGGTGGGGAGTCCTCTGTGGCCTCTTCCCACTGTGATTCCTTCAGTGCCCCATAAAGATGCCTCAAATATGATGTGTTCCAGGTTACATCTGGATGTCTCCCCTCATGAGCTTATTGATAGGGCTGTTGGGAGGTGACTGGATCATAGGGGTGTGATGCTCACCAGTGGATTACTGCACCAACTAGTTTATAGCTAAACATGACTTTGGGAAGGAGAGTCTTTTCAGACGAGGTGGTCACTGGGGTGTGTCTGGAAGGTCTATCTCCCTCTTCCTCCTTTGATCTCTCTGTGCTTCCTGCCTACCTTGCCATAGACTGTTTTGCCTCTTCCATGCCACCCTGCCTTGGAACTAGCTGACTATGGACCAAAACCTCAACAAAATGCAAGATAAGATTTAAGTTGTGGATATCAACTAATGCATCTCAACAGTGAGAAGGTAACTAAGCCAAGATGTAAGTAAAACGGACAGCTCCTTGAGGAACAGAGCCCCAGGAAGCGTGTGGGTGCCCTTCTGACTGGGTGCCCTTTTTGATGGTTTTTGCCCCCCAAAGCCCCTCCCAGTAGTGCAGCAGCCTAGATGGGTGTGGCACAACCCCTCAGTCTGCACGTGGACCCCAATACTGCCCACAGAAGAGGAAAACAAGCCTCAGGGTCCCTCAGCTAGACCTTTCTTTTCCTTTCCTCCCTCTGTTCTTTTCAGAATCTAAGGAAAAACATTTTTCGTATTTCTTAGTGTGAAGCGAAAGTTTATTTCAAGTGTGGCAAATGCAGAAGAGCTATCTTTCAGCAGTGTGAACTGCAAGATGCTGGCATCCCACTCAGGATGCCTAGTTCTTTATACATATAGGGTTAAGCTGCTTTCTACAAAGAACTCTTTCACTGATTGGAGCAGTCTAGGCCAATCAGGGTCTTAGCCTTTGTTTCTGGGGAGGGGACAAGGTCAGCTAGGGATTTCTTGAGCATGCAGAAAGTGTGAACAATTTCAGAGGCTCAGTAAAGCACATCTTTCCAAGAACATAGTACATGATAAGCTTGTAATGACTTTTACAACCATTAGCCACTGAGAAGCATGTGGCGATTTTTATGCTATTCATCCAGGTTTTGCCTTCAGCTTAAAAAAATTTATTAGTACATGCAGTTTACAATCATCTTGGGAAGTGATTACGTGTGCCTATTTTAGCTTTTTAGACTCCCCTTCCTTCCCTCCATCCCCCCCCCCCACCGGGGCCCCATCACTTTTTCATACTTACTGGTGCTGTTTGTTTTAGGGCAAGTTATGGCTTATAATGTTTACATGGATTAGGGGTATTAAGATCCTGTACTTGGAGCACCTTCATTCCTCTCCTTCCCCTTCCCCTGCTCCTCACTCCTCTCCTTGTTCCCTGAGGCCCTTTCCCTACCGGAGGAGACCTGTCCCATTCCATCCATCTTTTATGCTTTTCTTTGTATCTTGCCTCACTCAAATGAGGGGTACCATATGGTACTCAAGCTTGTATGTCTGATTTATTTCACTCAACATTATGTTTTCCAGGTGTATCCATTTTCCTATAAATGCCTCAAATTTGTCATTCTTCATAGCCAAGTAGTATTCCACTATATAGACACAATATTTTCTTTATCCAATCATCTGTTGATAGGTATAGAGGCTGCTTCTAAAATTTAGCTATTATGAGTTACATTGCTATAAACACTGGTACACATCCATCACTGCAGTATGACAACTTCAGCTCTTTGGGGAGGACACTTAGTGGGGGGATAGTAGAGTCACATAGAATTTCTAACTTCAGTCTTCTGGGAAATCTCTGTACTGATTTCCATCACGGTTGTATGGGTTTACATTCCCACCAACAATGTAGGAGAGAGGAAGACCATATTTATAAAAACTATGCTACTATAAGAATTTTATAAAATGTAATCAAAGGAAAACAAGAACTTGGGGATGCTCTGCCCAGAGGCACCATGTTAAACACTGCAGGGCACTCCTCTTTCAGCAGGACAGCATGGACATCTTCAAGTTCTGCAATGAAGGAGTTCTGTGTCCTTTTCAACTTAGAACTGCATCCTAAGTGTTGTTCTTTTTAACTTATTCCAGCAACATCCAGCCGGTCAATGAAAACCTCATTAGGAACAATCCCCAAAAGCTCCCAGCAGCCCTGGTGAGGATGGGCCGTGGTCTCCACCTGCAGTTGTGTCTGATGTTTACAACTGTGCAGAAAAGATCTTTCAACTCCCTCTGCTTCCTCAGGACAAAGATATACAGAGTCCTGTTTTTAAAGGAATGGTGACAGTCACTGACAAACCACTAAAAAGAGGCTATTTTATATGTTCATTTACAGCTGACACTTTCATGCCTATGGCTCTATGTGTGTGTTTGAGAGTAAGGGGCAATGATCATTTTATTCTTCCTTATGTAGGTCCAAAAAACTTATTTCCCTATTCTTTGAATATTTAGTGATGTTATATTGCTACATACATATACTATTTAGCTCTTGCAATTCCTTTGTTTCTTCTACTCTTATCTTCTACTCATTCTCCTTTGGTTTATTTTCTTCTGTATTTGTAAGTGCTTTTTGTACATTATATGCTGTATCCATTTCAAGTATAACTTTCTCGATTGATCATTTGGCACATAGTTGTGTTTCAGTTGCTTACTCTGAACTTTCCACACGATTTTTTCCATTCCAATTAGTCAAATCTACTATAATGTTTTCTTCTGATTGTTTTCCATTTCTCTTGAGCATATACAGTAGTACCCCAGTTCATGAACATAATTTGTTCCAAAATTCTGGAGAAGATGGCCATGGTCATGGTTGTCAAGCAATGTAAATTTCACAAAAAACAAAAAAATGGGGCAAATGCTTCTGTTTTTGAACTGAACTGTTCATGAACAAAAGTGTTTCTGAACCAAGGTATGACTGTATAGGGGGCTTCCATAGCCTCAGGTCGAAGTTTTCTACTTTAACATTTAGGTTTTTAAACATAAGTCTTTACTCAATATAAAACTGATTTTTATACCTGGCAACTTCCTGTCTGATTTTTCTCCAAAAGCGTGGTCTTGGCAGCACTAGGCTTAGCAGGTGGGATTGTTCCCCAGCAGGGGCTGTCACTGAGCCACAACACAAAGTTCTTGCCCTCCTCTCTCTTGCTCACAGCAGATCAAAGCACTGGCTACTGGACTCGGTCTGCAGAGACTCCTTCCTTCCAACATTTCCTGAGAGTCTAGTGAGCTCTAGCCCACAGCAGGAGCAGAAGGAACGCTGGGGTGGGGTGAGTGTCCCTGTGGGCATCACATGGTCATGGGTGACTCGGACACATGATTGATACTCACACATGGACAAGCATACACACACAGACAAAAAGAACCAAGTGCAGGTGCCAGGATCCCCACAGCAGAGAACCTGCACAGAAACAGACAGGAGCTTTCTGGAGACCCAAACCCAGCTCTGGAGGATGGACGTGGAGGGAAGGAGGCCAGAAGACTTTTGCTCCAGGTAACCTGGGGATGAGATAGCCCAAACTCTCTTTTAAAAAGTAAAATATAACTGTGAGTGTGTTCACACCTGTGTGTTTACACCTGTATTCATATGTGTGTGTTCGTGCACATGTTCACACACATGTTCATGCCTGTGTTTACACCTGTGTTCATACATGTGTGCTCATACACGTGTTCACGTTTGTTTACACCTGTGTTCATGTGTGTGTGTTCATGCACATGTGTTCACACCTGTGTGTTTACACCTGTGTTCATACATGTGTGTGTTCATGCCTATGTATGTTTCTAGAAAACTAATCAGTATGAAAGCAAAACTATAAAACTTAAAAGCAAGTGCAAGTTGGGACGTGTGATCCTAAGTCCTTGACACCAGGAAGGGTGAGCAGCTCAGGAGCCCAGGAGTGGCTCAAGGAGGAGGCGGAGAGGGCGCTACACAGGGCGAGGTCCCAATCCTGCTCTCCCACAGAGGGGGAGAGGGGTCCACGCAGCAGGGAAGAGCCAGTCAACACCAACCCTGAGGCTGGGCAAAGGCCTGGTATCAGCACCCAGGCTGGCCTACACCTCAGTGTGTGTGGAGTGAGCTGCGGCCCCCTGCAGGAGAGAGCTTAAGGCCAGCTGGTCTAGACCAACAGTCCCCCAGGAATGCAGTGAAACACAAAAGCCTCCTGGAGCCAGTGTGGGCTGTCAGCTGGGCTCCGGTGCAGGACAGGGAATGCACAGAGCTCGGTTCCCATTTCAGTGCTTCACAGGTAAACATGCCTTTATCCCTAAGTTCCTCACTTACAGAACAGGGTCTGCAGTGCTAGGTCCAAAGGAGGCTATGAGAATGAAAGACACTAACCCACATTAAATGCTTTGTTCTGTATCAGGTATACAGCAAGTGCCAAGTACATGTTGGTCATTATTTTACTACCATTGTTCTATGTATGACACCTGTTGACAAACTCAATTCTTTCCAAATCCATGTTTAAACACAGAAGAGTTCAAGAACTGAATATATTTTCCCATTAGAAATAGTGGAAAACCAGTAAGTTGGTTGTAAGGCCCCAAAATTACCCTTATAAATTCATTTCTCCAGGACTTTAACTAATTTCCCAACAGTTTCTATTGCGGTTCTCACACTTTTCCTCTTAGCTTTACTGCCGGTGTCACTAACTTCCCTTGGAGCCATTGCTACACTATTTTATCGCGCCGACGCATGCATTGCGTCATCAGGGCAAGAGCAGCGCCCAGCCTGCAGCACCACCCTTTGTGCTGGCAGCGCGACACGACATGAGACTCACTCTCAGCCCATACAGGTTTCCTCAGGTTGGGTTATCGGTTCGGCTATGGAGCGAAGTTGCAAACACTGAGCAGACTGTTTTCGAACTTTGCTGTTAGAGCTGTGGGAACTTCAAGCTTGAGCCACTGGACAACGAGGTATACTGTTACATATCACACTGTCCACCACTTTGTTTGTTAGCATGTTCTCCATCAGGGGTTTGGCAAATTCTTGTACATGGCCTCAGCTTTGAAAATTAACGACTCTACTTCCCAGGTTTTCATTTTCCTGACTCCTCGAACTTCCGCCGTGAGCCCGTCTCTCCCCAGCCTCAACCTTGTTCCTACTCCAGTGGCTGCGTGGATGTGAGGGTCACTTGTCAGCACCCTTGTTTCTGGATGAAAGAACTGAAGCCAATTGAAAACACGCCCAGTGATACCATTTGGCACAGTACATAAGGTGTGAGAGGGGCCCCTTTTGATGGCTGCAAAGTAGGCCAGATTTAGTTTTTACTTTCTTCTAGATAAAATAAACATTTAAGAAAATGCTTTACTCACTCCTAAGTTCCACGAACTGTGAACTTCCCATGCAAAAGTTAATTCCAATAAGCTGTTTTATTGCACTGTGATCCTATGTTGGGCCTACACAATTCTATGGTTTAGAATTAGTAGGACATTCCTGTGTCCTAGTGTACTATTACTTACATAATTTTTTCATGAACAGCTTAAAATATATTTTTATTCTGTTTCATAGATATGAAATTTGGTATTCTCTGATATCATTTATAATTTCTTTTAATAGTATGGAATGTCTTTATATGTACAATACACAAGATATGGTATACCCTCACCCCATGGGCCTCTCATTTCTGTCAAGGTTCGCTTTACATATTTGAAAGTTTTAATCAGAAAGACAGGTTATGGTATAAAGTAATGATGAAAGCTGACTGTTAGTTTTTCCCATTGTGGTATTTAAGCTTAACTGTGTCAACTTTATTAGTTTGGGAGATCAGTAAAGTGCATGAGCGCTATGTCTGGATGGGTCGTGGAGGCGTGCCTTTGGGGGTCTGGTCCTTCACTCCTTCCTCTCTGGTGCTCTTTTCCTGCTGTTTTCTACCTGAACTAAGTATCTTTGTTCCCCAGCCCTTCTATCATGTTTCTACTTTGTGACCATGGACTGAATCCCTTAAAGCCTTAAAGCCTTGGGACCAGGGACTACATTACACTTTCCTTTAAGTTGCGGATTTTGGTCATTGTGTCTTCACAATGGGAAAGCTAACAAACACGCTGATATGGATATCTAACTTGCAATATCATTTTTCTTTTTCCATTGCCTATTTCCTGTTCAATATAGGCTCTGTTCATTAGCAACAACCGTCTCCAATGACTTAGTTCTAATTCTATTTATAACTTCATGAAGCCACTGTGCTCTCTTTAGCAGTACTCTGATCCCACCGTGTACAGTATGCTTCTTTCTCTCCTTTTAATTGGCCTACAAATGCTCTGCAGCGGGTTTCATTTCCTACCTTTAATGAATGTTAAACTTTGCCTCCTTTTGCACTTGTTTTGTCCAATTCCTTGTTCAAGACAAAACCTAGAAAGAATCTCTAGGAGTCCCCCAGCACCCCAGAACTCAGTAACAGATTTGGGTGAAGCCAGGCAGAAGAAGATAAGGGCCTGCGGGCACAGAGCTATTTCTCCTTTTCTCTGAAGTCTATAGACTCAGGCAGAGAAGGACTGGTTTACTCCCCCCGCCAGGAAAGCCCCAATCCTCTTCTTGTCCGTCTCGGAGGGCTGACATTGGTTGTCAGCAGAGGGAGAGGGTATAAAGCATTAATGGACGCTGGGAGTTCCCTTGTGGCTCAGGGACAGTTCCCTCACGTGGGACAGAGGAGGGGAAGTGCACAGGCTGTGTGTTTTTCCCAGCTGATAAGAGAGGCCCACAGGTCTGGGTCAAGTTTCTCTCTTTTTTCCCCTGCTTTTGGTCACTCATTGCAGGTATGAGTCAGTGTAGAGCTGCCAGAGAGCCTGTTATTAATCCATTCTCGGAACACTGTCCGGGCTCCATGTGTATGACTAGAGTTTAGTGTGGCATTTTCTGCTCACATTTTTGTTTCCCCTGATACTTTGCTAAGATTTCTCACTCTTTTGGTGGCCTACTTGTGTTCAAAGTCTCACCTGTAATTGTCCCCTCTGGCCTTTTATCTCTGGATATCCCCAGTGAGTTGCTTTCTCAGAGCCTTGTTTTACTCCAGTCCACCTCTCTGCTATGTTGGACAGCCATTTTGTTTTCATCCTGTTAGTCAGCCACATGGACCCTCCATGTTTGTTGGCCAGTTTATGTTTTTCAGTTGACCTCATGAACACTAGGAAATCTCATCCTTGCAGATAAGAGCTAAGGCTCCACTTTTAGGAGACATGGACCCCCTCCATGCTTCTCCTCTGAATCAGGTTAGATCCCCTCTTCGTTTCTTCTAACAGAAATTCATGTAATTCAAAAACATTAAGAGTCCCAGGACCTGAGGAAACAAAGGGAATTGCCAGTAAAGGTCAATTTAAATGGCTTTAAGTAAGCAATATAGAACTATCCTTGCACTTAAAACTTTTTCTCTTAACTGTTAGAGAGGTTTCTATCTCTATTGCTTTAAACATAGTACAAAGGTTTTTATTACTGGGGTAAATGTAAGGGATATTGTTTCTCAGGTGGCTATGAGTTTCTCAAGAGCTAAGGAAGTCCCTGGGATGGCTCTGCCTGATCTCTTAGGACCTTATTGAAGAAGGCTTCAGGGCAGCCCAAGAGGCTCCGCCCTGATCTCTTAGGGGTTTCTAAGGAAAAGAGAAGGCACCCCACCATTCTCTCTGAGGAGTCACCGGGATCCGGGATACGCCATGAGCAACACTTAGCAGAACCCAGTGACCTCACGCTCAGGACGAAGTAGGAAACGGTGAGAGATGGGTACAGAAGGGCAATACTATTCTTCAGTTATAGTACTATTCTTCAGTTAAATCTTTTCTGCGAAAGGCAAAGAAAGTAGTATGAAATCCCACATGTTCAGCCTTTTATGACCTTTATCTCTGAAAAGGTTCAAGAACTACGGTGCTTAAAGAAGCCTCTGATGAAAAGGAAATTGGTATCTTTGACGATCATGTCCTCAGATGCTCCTGTCTCTCAGAGGAATATAGGTCTTTCTTATCAGTTTAATAAAAGTAACCATATTGGGAGGTCTCCTTGGCCTCCTCCTTATAATCCTCAGGCCAGTAAATACTAACGAACTCAGCCAGAGGCTAGTATCCCAGACAGACCCAGCATTTTCAAAAGATCCTGAGATTTCAGATGGTTTCAGACTTTGACCCTTGCTTCTGCCTATCCAATCTGTGTTGGCCACTTGCTGTACCCCAGCCCCATATAACCCAGTTGGTGGACACAACCACTTCTGGTTCAACAGTCAGAATATAGATGAGGATAACAGGAAGAGAGCTAAGCACAAGGACAGATCAATATGATAGCCGTCTCAGTGAGCAATGCTTTAAGCAGCCCCATGTCATCCACGTGAAAACCCAAGGTCAATCAAGGCCTGCAAGAAAACTGTACCCTGGGCACCCATCTGTACCACTGCCAGAGCCCTGCTCCATGTGCCAGACCGTCAATGTGCCTGACTCATGGCACTGGAGCTGACTGTCCCTGCTACGAGACAGGGTCTAGGCCAGCACAACCCTCCTCTCCTGCTCTGAGTACAAAGACTGAAGGGGCCTATGGCAACCTGCAAGGCCCCTGTCCCTGGACATCTCCATATTCTACAAAGAAACCCTGTGTGACCCTGGACATCATGAGCAAGTGAATTGCATTCTTTATGAACTATTTTAACCCCCTTCTCTGGAAAATGTGCCTTTAGATCTCTAGCCATAATTGGGGTCAAGGGGGCCCTAGTTAGAGTTTCTTTACACCTGCTTTGACATGTCAGATCAGAGGTCAAATGCTCATCCTGAGGTTCTGATTGTCCCATCATGGCCTACTCACTAAGAGATGCTCTAGTAAAATTGGAGACAGTCTCTTCCCAGGTGAGTCATTGTCCTTCATTGCAAGGGACACCAAAGAGGCATGTCTAAAATCTCTTTGGAAATCAAAATGCTGATGGGGAGACAAGAAGGGCAGCCCCTCAAGGCCCTATTCTCATTCTCCATTCCCAAGCAACCATTCAAACTGGTCCTTCCTCAGCGGATGTGATGGCAAACTATACAAGCTATACCTGCAAAATGCTCACTCAAAATTTCACAGGGTTAGGGCTAACTGCAACCACTCCACAGAGCTACAAAGCTTGACCATTCTGTATCTACAGTAACTCTGGAAATCTCAGGACACTTCCTTTGTTAGAACCTGTGCAGACGAGGACACACGCCAGGAGGACTGGCAGTGTAAGTCTGCTGCACCTGAATAGTCTGAGGAACAAGACCATCTAGAAGAAGACGGATACTCCTACGAAGACTCCTCTGGAAGACCCGAGGCTCCTCTTTAAAAAGCAAGACTCTAGTAGGTAAGTAGAGTCACAAATGACCCATAATTAGCCACAGCTTAAAGGAGCACCTGTGTGGAGCCTTCTATTTTTTAATTAGATACATAAGGGGCAATCTCGCTCTGGCTATCCCTCTCAGGTTCACGGTAATTTATGTAACTCTCTCTGCCATACTTTCTCCTCCATAGGAACTGTGGAAATCTGACCTGCTCCTTCTCATATGGGGACTCTACACCCACAACCTATTAGTAAAATTATTCTCCTGACAAATTCACCAAGTTTTCTGCCAACAAACAGACAGCTCACATATAGCTACTCTTTCCTCACTGTCTTCTCACAGGTTTTTTTTTTTTTAACCCAGCTTATGAACCACCACATCCCAAGGCAGTTGAAGCACACATACTCTCCAGTAGGTAGGGCCCACAGCTCCTTTCAGTAGAAAATAGTGACATGAAGACAGAGACTTCCACTTCCTTAGAATCTCATGCAGAATTATGGGGATTTATGTCTCTTGTGGGGTGGTGAGGCAGGAGATTGGATGTAGCCAGCTGACTGGTCACTGGGTGTGACCTGCCAGTCATGGTGACCCAAGAGACATGTGTGCCAGCCCAGTACCTGGAAATAAACAGGAAGTGCTATCTTCAATTCTTCTCACTGGAAGTAGGCAAGACTGTCATAGGACAGCTATACCTGACATCAGCCTGAAACAGGTGTTACCAAAGATGGCAGCTGTTGAGTTCTTGGCCCTGTGTTCTCTTTCACAGTGGTCAGGTCTCACCCTGCAAAGTGTATTCCTTTTCCTGCTGCTAAGTGGCTCACACTCACTGCACAGCATGTTTCTTCTCCTACTTTTAATAAATGTAAATCTTGCTTAGAAAAAAAAAAAAACTTCACCAGTGGTCATATCTGAGCTTTGCAGAGACACCTTACCTTTTATTCTCAGTATAAACAATATGAAGTGTTAAAAAATGTCACCCAATTTATCCTATAAAATATGCTTTTTAATATGAGGAATTTTGCAGCTTTAAACCTAACCCATGCCTCCCAGGGTATTTTATTTTTTTCCCACAGAGTGTTTTAACATGACTGTAATCAGCTGCTTATTTTTATGCATTTTCAAGACAAATGTTTTACACTTGCATTGGGCTCTGCAGATCATTTCATGTCCACATTGCCTCAGTGCAGACCGCCTGGCCCTCAGAACAAGTCCTGCAGGCTTGGATATTTTGCGGAGACATTTTGGGGACTGGCAAATGACCTGGATGGTTTCTTCAGGAAGCACACACTGGTGTGCATTTTTTGAGCTCCCAAAGAGCATACTAGTTTTTGATTTATTTACATTTTATGTTGGTTTTACACATGAGAGTACTTGGGATTCTTGGGTCTTTGCTCATTTTGCTCAAAATTCCCCACACGTATCTATTTCAACACATTATTATAGTGAAAAGGCTGAGGTGGGGTTTTTCCTCTTTGAAGGTAATATTTCTATTTTTTTTTCTTTGTATCACAGTACAGGGTTAGAGGTTAAGCTCCAGGCCTTGTCCATGGACATTAATTATATGTGGCCATTGCGGGCCTGAAATGTGTCACATCCAAACTGAGATTGTAAAATATACACCAGGTTTTGAGGACTTAGTGTGAGAAAAAGAATGTAAAATGTCTAATATTTTTAAAACACATGAGGCACTAGTAATGAAGGCAATATGGTACTGTCATAAAAACATGGACTGACAGAACAGGATAGACAGCCTAGAAACAAATCCACATATGTACAGGCAGCAAAGTTTCAACAAAGGTGCAAAGAACACACAACACATGAAGGACAGCCTAAGACGTGCTGCTGGGGAAACCTGGCATCCATATGCAGAAGGACACTGGAACCCTGTCTCTCACCAGTCATGATGATCAGTTCAAAATGGATCAAAGGCATAAAGAGAAGAACAGAAACAAAGAAACTACTGAAGAAAACAGGGGAAATACGCAGGACAGTGGAATGGGCAAGCCCCCCCCCCCAGGAAATGAAAGTAAACACAAACAAGTAGAGTTTCGTTTGATCTAACTCCAAAGCTTCTGCACAGCAAAGGAAACAATTGTCAGAATGAAGAGACAACCTGCAGAATAGGAGGAAAGATCTGCAAAGTACGCATCTGACAGGGGCTTAATATGCACAATATATGAGGAATTCCAAAACCACAATATGAAAAAACCAGCAAATGAACCACTGATTAAAAATGAGCAGTAGATCTAAACAGGCATTTCTCAAGAATCGGTATATGAAAAATGCTGAACAGCAGAGAAATGCAAATCTAAACCACAATGAGGTACATCACCTCACATCAGGAAGAACCGCTGTTGTCAAAAAGGAAGATAAAAAAATGTGCTGGGAAGGACACAGGGAAAAGGGAAACCTCCCGCACTGCGTGGTGGGATCGTAAATCCACACATCATGGTGGAAAAGAGCGTGGGGCTCCTCACAATGTGAAAATAAAGAACCACGTTATGATCTGTCAGTTCTGCTCCTAGGGGCACGTCCAAGGAAGTACATCGGCATGTTCACTGCAGCACCACCAACAAGGGCCGGGAAGGGGAAGCCTGTGTCCTTCACCTGACGAGCGGACAGAGGACATGAGATGTGCACACACAAGGAGTGCCCAGCCATAAATGTGACAGAGTCACACCATCTGCATCACGATGGGTGGAAACAGAGACCCTTATTTTAACTAAGTGAGCCAGGCACAGAAAGTCAAGCACCACACGATGTGGCATGATCTCACAGAAGTAGAGGGCAGTTCAGAGGGCAGGGGTGTCGGGGATTTTATCTACATGTCCCTCAAAGCCTCATGTGCTGCAGGTGGGGCACTGGCAGTGACCAGACCATGGGTGTGTGATACCAGATGACTCCACTGATGGGTTAGAGCTGACGTGATGCTGGGAAGTGAAGCCTGGTGGGAAGAGGGGGTCCCTGTGGTGTGGCCTGTGCATATATGTACATGTCCCTCCTTCCCCTTGATGCTGTTCTGTTTCTTGCCTTCCACGCCATGGACCGTTTCTCCTCCACAATGCCCTCCGCCATACTGCCCTGCCTTGGAGCTGACTGTGGACTGAAACCTGTACCAACTGTAAGCCAAAATAACCCTCTCCTCTTGTAACTGGTGGGGTCAGGTACTGTGTCCCAGCAACATGAAAACTAAGACAGGGAGAAAGGACGGGTGGAGAGCAACCAATGAATGGTACTAAGTTATGGTTACACAACTAGTGGTGTAGAAGGCGCTGTATCATGATTACAGGTAACAGCAGTGTGTGATGTATGAAAAGCACTGAAGAAAGGAGTCTGAGTGTTTTTGCCATAGAGATAACTGAGTGGGTAGATATGTGTTGAACCCAATTATGCAACAGATGCATGTACTGAAATGTCACACAGTACCCCATTAATGTATCATTTGCGTATTTTATATATCAGTGAAAAGGAAATCTAATTTAAATAAGAAAGAAAAGACTAATGTTAACATACCATATTGAAGTGATATTTTTAATACATAAAATTAAATAAAGGGTACTATTAAATTTTGATATATTTGTCTCAATTTCGCTATTTAAAATTTGGGCACAAAAACCTTAAAATGAAAGCTGATGTATTATTATACATTATAGACAGTGCCACTCAAGAGTTCAAGGTTTCCACACTTGGCAATAGTTGGCATTCTGGTGCAGTGATCAGATGCCCCCATATGGGTAGTTTTCCAGGGAGGGCAATGACAGAGTGGGAGTTGAAAAGAGAAGATTTAAGAGGTTAAACACAGCCACTGTAAAATACAGGTGCTCCTTGACTTACGATAGGTATATGACCTCAAAATTCCATTGCAAGTAGAAAATATAGTAAGTCAAAATGATTTATTGCATCTAACCTCCTGAAAGTCACAGCCAAGGATATGGCACTCTACAGAGTGCTGCTGTTTACCTTCGTTATGGCTTCAGTGTAAAACTCCCCTGGACGTCCCACATCACTAGACAAGGGGCTTTGGGAAGGTAACCGACCAGCTCATGAGGACATTATACTCATCCACAGGTTAAACCATGGATTAGCTTAAGGCTGAATGTGCTCCTAGGAGGTGGGGCAGGTGATGGAGTTAGGACACTGGGGGATGACCTGGAAGGGTCTGTTCTGGTCCTGGCTCTTTCCTTTGCTCTTTGGCTTCCTGGGCACCATCAGGTCAGCAGCTTTCTTCTGCCATGCATTTTCTGCCTTGAGGCCAGTTTCCGGTGTCAGGTATTTTGCCCCAGTGATGAGAAAGTACCCAAAACAGAAAATTGGTACCAGGGGTTGGTTCATTGTGTTGGCTGTGCTGCCTATGTGGTTCTGAAGCCTTTGGAACTGGTTCGCAAAAGGAGTTTGGAAACTTGGAGAACTGGGTTGTATAAAGCCTAGTAGGCTACAAGCAGACCTTAACAGACAATTCTGATCAGTGCTCAGCAGGCCAGAACGTTGAAAGGAACACAGACAATAAGAGCAGGGCTCATGAGATTTGAGATGGCGATGAGAACATTATTGGAAACTGGACCAGGAACATTCATGTTACAATATAGCAAAGAATTCTGCACATGTCCTAAGACTTACTATAAAACTGAATTTAAAGGTGGTGGACAAACTGATTTAGAGGAGGGAATGCCCAGTTTTGAGGTTGCAGCATGAATACTGCTGGTGCATTTAGCGAAAATTACAGTGACAATCAGGAAAAAAAAAAGAGGTGAATGATTTAAAAGCTCTTAAGTATTCCCAGAAAAGAAGTATGAATACATGTGGGACCAAAGGGAATGTAATTGCACAACACGTTAGCATGATTAAGAAGAAGGTAGATAGTTTGCACTGTGATGAAGTAGGAAGATGCAATAGGAGGTGTCTTAGGAGCTGCGTGCACCACACTCATGCAAGGTTCAAGGGTGTAAAAGAATGGATTACTTTAAGACTGCCTTAGGAAGACAGACCCAAGAGTCCTGATCACTCAGGGTTCCTGGGGAAGTGTATCCCCAATTTCAGCAATCCACTCAGAAGTTGCTACTGTAGCCATGTTCCAAGGGGGTCTGACTACTTCTGGAGCTGGAGGCAAACTCTGCAGCCATTGATGTGGTGCTGGTTTTTCAGGCACGCACAACATAAGAACTGTGGGATCACAAAGTTTCCAATAGATTTTAGTGAAAGGCCAGGTGACCAGGAATGTGAGGTGACAAGGTTGTAGTCCCTGCCAAGAGCCCCAAAGCGTGTGATATGTATAGTTGTAGAACTGAAGCCAAAGCTGCAGTGGAACACCTGGGGATTTGGAGACATCAAAACATGGAATGTCTGCTGAGGAAGCAAGGTAGCAAGCAGACCCCAGCCTAAAAAAGGCCAATGGGCAAGGTCATGGGGCAGGGCTGCCTAGGCACTTAGTGGTTCACATGCCAGCATTGCACAGCCCAGGCACCATATGTGGAGCTGCAGGTTCGTGCTGGTGGTTTCTGACCTTGCTTTGGCCCGATTCCTTTCTCTTCTATACTTCCCTTTTGGAACAGGAATGTTTAGCTTGTGCCCTTGTATGCTGGAGATATTTACTGTAGTTTTAATTTGTACAGAGCTCACAGCTAAGAGTATGCCTTGAGTTTCAAGGAGACTCTGGATTTGGATTTTTCAGCAACGTTGGAAATGTTGTCTTTGTGACACCTACAGTGAACTAAAAGCATTCCTCATATTGAGACAGACAGGTGCCCTTTGGGGCCCAGGGGCAGAACGTCATATTTTGCATCTGAAATGAAAACTTTGGGGGGTCAAAGTGTCCTGTATTCAGAAATGTGGCTTTTGCAAGGTGACTGCATCACAGGCACAGGGTGCCCATCAGTCAATTAACCCTAGATGAGCACATAGCTGAATGTGCTGCTTAGAGGTGGGGTCTTGGGGTGTGACCTGGAAGGGTGCATCTCATCCTGGCTCCTTCCTTCTCTCGATTTCTGGCACCACAGGCGGTAGAGGACCCTCAGCCCTGGTCCTCCCACCATGTTCTGCCTGGCCAGTGTCGCATGGACTGAACTGTGCGAAGCAGTGCCCTACAAGGAGCCTCTCCCACTTCAAGTTACATGTGTCCAGTATTGTGTCTCGGAGACAGGAAGGTGACTAATACGATCGTATGACTGCAGAGCTGACCAGGAGCCGCAGTTCTCCATGCTGCCCCAGCAGCACACATCAAGAGCCTGGCAAAATGAAGTATCCACATGTGTAGTACAGTCCTATGGCTGAACCACTGTGCTGCTGAAAACCTACCTGGAACGATGACGAGCAGGAGACCGAGTGCCCCTGACAGGTGCTCGTGTGTAGGAAACATGGGAGCTGAGTTTGTTGCATGTCTCCTGTGCATGCACCAAGCATGTGCTTCCTGGTACCGAAGTCATTTAACTGCTCTGAGTACCACAGTGAGGGCTTCGAGTACCCAGTGTGACAGAGGACTACGGTGTGCCTGCTGCTCTGGCAGCCAGCACCACACCTTCCTTCTCACTCCCGTGCAGGCACCCCACAGTCGGGCCCTCCCAGATGTGTTTGGGTGCCCCTGGATCTGCCCCAGTCCCACAGGGGCATCCGCTCCCAGCATCTGAAGCTTGCCCACTGCCAGGTGTGGAAACTCAACTGTACCCCAGGTCTGGTCTCAGAAAACCCCAGCCCAGTTTAGGGAAAGAGTCATTTCTGACCCGCCAGATGGGGCCTCTAGGCCCCCTGTCTACTACAGAGCTTTGAGTATAAGGCTTCCTGTCAGCCCTGAGACATGGTGAGTCCGAGTTTTCCCCTAGCAAAGGGCCAGGGTTCAGCAGGCCCCCTTCCCAGCAAGTGGACAGGGAAGTTTGCTCACCCTCGAGTGAGAAGCGACAGAAGCGAGGCCCTAGAAGACAGCAGGGCGGAGGTCACAGCTTTCAGGAGAGGCCTCCATGTGCTCTACAGGGCCTGGCACACAGGCAATTAAGGGCACATGGGAAGCCAACTCTTAGAGTCAGCCACCAACGTTTCCCGTAAGCACAGCCCCGAAACCTACTTTATGATCTTGTGATGTGAGTAATGAACAGCCATCAGGTCTAAAAGAACAAGAGATAAATTAGGGCTCCCCACTACCCAGGGAAGCATGAAACAGTCTCAGCTGCAGCAGCCTCCCTTCATGAGCTCCGAATCATGTGCACTCCAGTTGAGGCTTGGAGATGATCGTCTAGGCCAACCAGGGCAAGATCAAAGGCTGTTAGATGTGCAGAGGCTTGCCTGAAAGCCAACTAGAAATATTTTGCTGATTTGAAGCAAACTGTGTACACTGATGACTGTTTCATTTACACCTGATTCTTGGATAGGGGATGGGGCTTCCCCAAACCTCGGCGGCACCCTTACAACGGGTCACTTTTATCCGCAGCAGGAAGCCCGGCTCCCAGCAGGCCTTTAAGTGGCGGGTTCATGCCTAATGCATGTGTTCTGCAGGGACCAAAGGCACAGCGTGGGGAGCTTAGAGGAAGCTTGTTTAGCCAGAATTACAATCGGCATCTTGGCTTCCTCCAGGGAGGGAAAAGTAGCATAGGAAAAAGGCCAGGGATAGCAGTGCCAGAAAGTGCTGAGTTTAGACTCAGCTCCCACACCCAGCACCTCTGTGATCTGGAGGTACTTAACCTCACCCAAGCTTAGCTTCTTTCCTGAGTAGTGGACATAGTAGGGCCACAGAGTGCAAGATCCACATGGAACCCGAGGATAGTAGCAAGCACTCCACAAGAAGGTGTCCAGCTAATGTTAGACCCAGGCCTATGGGCCCTGGAAAGGGGACTCGTGAGCTCAGGTGCGCCCAGCCAAGGGCACCTTTGTTCCTGGTGGCTGCAGGCCCAGGTTGCTGAACTTCCCTTCGGACTGAACCACACCTGGGCCTCCTGAATTATACTTCCCAAACTCAGACCCTTTTGTTTTGAAAGGGAAAGTCAAATGTCAGCCTTGGCATTTATGAGCTGCCTGATCTTAGGTAAATACTTGTCAACTCTGTGTTTTGGTTTATGAATTATCTGTGAGATGGAGGTAATCAAACTTCTCTATCCACACACAGGCATCAGGTAACCATCTTCAAAGCCCCAGGCCAAGTCCAGCCTCCTCTGGGACACTTGCAGACACAGATCTGGATCAGAGCTCAGAGCTCAGAGTCCTCCGTCCTGGCAGCCTGTTGGTGTGGGAGGTTCAGGCTGCAAATAGTTGGCCCCAGTAAACACCAGGAAGACCAGTGCACTCTGTCTGCAAAGTCAGGCAGCAAAGTGATCCCTACTTGCAAATCCACACTGAATTATTGAGAGAAGTACAACAGCCCACTGTGGACTTTCCCCAGTTTGTTTTGAATCATGCACCGATCCCTCATAAACTGTCTCTTCCCTGATACTCTATCTCTAGCACTAACAGGTTGAAGAAGGGGTGCACAGGAGCATTTCTGAGAAATGCCATTGCCACCAGCTGTACAAAGTGACTTCTTGGGCTACACCTGGGGAGGCCCAGCTGTGTGAGCTCATGTGACAGCTGCAGAACACAGACCTGTCTGTTCCTCCCCTGCTTTTGGTGGTCTCTGACAATGCTCACCAGGTGATGTTCTAGTATGTGCCCTTCCCAGCATTTGCCATATGTACTTCTCACGTGCAAACATCCATTCACCTGTGGCAGGCTGCTTTGGGCACTGAGGGTGCACACAGGGAACTGGTGATTTATGCCACTGCAAGCTCAAGGCTGTCAAACACCTGGCTGTCCAGTCAGGTCCAAGGCGGGGTGGTTCAGGAATGTGGTGACCCTTGGTGGTGACTAGTACTCCTTGCTTTGTCCTTGCTAAGGACCCAGCTCTGAGCTCACTGTGGGTCACTCACTTTGCAAACAGTTCCAGTGAGCAGGCATCACCTTGGCGTGATGCACACAAGGGTTACAAAAGTCAGAGTTGACCCCACTTGCTTTAGAACTTATGGTCTAGGAGAGTCACACATCTATTAGTTCCTCATACAAGGGCAGGAAAGATCAGCCTCTAGAATAGGTCCCCCAAAATCTACACGATCCCAGAGGAACATGAAACAAGGGAGCTGCTACGAGGCAGGCCTGGCAGGGCCGGCTCCTGCATAAAGGAAACTGCAAATTAATTAGCAATGCGGCAGAAGAAGGGCTGGGAATGGAGGTGAACTGAGGAGAAATAACCTGCACGGTTGTGGTCTCTGGCTTAACACAGGGGAACTTACGGCAGGCTCTGCCCTGAAGGGTGGCTGGGGCACATGCTTCTCACCAAGCTGACACTTGCTGATGGCCAACAAAAGGCATTGGGGAGGACCGTGGCCGAAAGGAGGCTGGGAGATGAGTCTGAAAGAGAGGTGGCCACCATGCTGGGAAAGACCACACAGGCTTGGGCCAGACTGGGCTGATGGCGGGGGACAGGCCTAGCTGGATGCACATGGTACAGCTAGAGGCCTTTGAGGGACAGGGCCTCTCAAAGATGGTTCTGGATGGATAACTCTTGCAATGATGGTGCTGTGAGCCAGGAGATGGCTGGGTGGGGGGACAGGCAGACCACAGTGGTGGAGGCTTTGAGTTGGATCATACGTGATTTATCAACGCTGTTACCATTATTACTACAGGGAAATTCTGTTCTATAAATTGCTGCCTTACTCACAGCCCTACTGGATTTTGGCAACACTTCCATGTGATTGAGCAACAGCAGAGAAAGAAGACCAATCAGTAGGGAGTTGTGCAGGTATTAAGAGTCTTCTTGGGCCTGACTGGTCAGCAGGAAAGGCGGGTTACAGGGCAACACTTGGAGATGACACCCTTTGAGCACATCAGATTGTGTGAGACACGGAAGATGGCTGACTTTTAAACCATGGAGACTTAATTTGGATGGAAGAATCCACTATGTAACAATGGACAACTAGTCTACCTGCTGAAGTACTGAGAATTGAACCTGCAGACACTCGAACACTACCCAGCCCTTTCTGTTGCTTATTTGGAGACAAGGTCTCACTAAGTTGCCAAAGCTAGCCTTGAACTTGTGACCCTCTTGCCTCAGCCTCCAGAGTAGATGTGATTACAACCATGAGCCACAGGGCTCAGAAAGAGAATTTTAAGTACTATGTAACCCTGGCTTGGTGGGGCTATGTTTTTTCTTTCCTTTCTAAGAAGGCTAGTCTCATTGTGTTGCCCAACCTGATCTTGAGCTCCTTGACCCAGGGTTGCTCTCGCCTTCAGAGGAGCTGGGACCGAAAAGCTAAGAATTCCCCAAAGCCTGCCACATTATGAGATCCTAGGCTTTCATGGATTCCAGGCCTTTGTCACCAGCTAGCACCATCCCTGCTTAAGGCTTAGAATCCCTGGATGATTCACAGGCAGCCAGGATGTGGAGCTGGCTGTCTTTCCAGTGGTTCTGTGCTTTGTTTTTGCTTGTCTGAGTCAGGGTCTTGCTAGGACTTTGTGGTCTTGATAAACACAGGTGCAGGCCCATGTAGGACATGGCAGGGGAAAGCAGAGTGGTACCCGTCATGTGAGGTCAGCTGTGGCTCCTCCCCTCCTGTTGGCACTGAGACCCTGGGAGATGGAGTGGCTTGCTTTCCACCTTAATTAGTGCAGCAATTTTCTAAATTTTGTTTTTCCCTTTTTAAGAGTGTTAATCAATTTCAGCTCAGAATAGATTGGAATGGCAAGCAAATTACCACGACAGCCCCCAAATGCTAAATTCTGAACATCTCGATCAACCTTGGAGCCTGAGAAATGGGAAAACAGATGCTTGGGTTGGTGTCTCCATGAGCCAGTGAAAATGTGATGGCTCTGAAATGAAAAGATAATGGGCGGATGGGGTCCGGAGCAACTGATCTGCCTGAATCAGCTTTGTACCCAGTCCTTCCCAAGGTGACTGCAGGCCCTGAGCTGGTGTGCGTGTGCACAGTGGTGGCTTCTCTACCAGGAGCATGTGGTTGTGCTGTGGGGAGACCTGTCCCCTTCCCCACCTTCTTAAGAAGCTTCCAGTGGATGGGCAAGGCAATAGACATCTCTTTCCTGGAGAAGCAGGAATGTCCCGAGAGCAGGTGGGAACACACCTCAGCAAGGAAGGACAGGTAAGACTTAGGACAGGGTGAGAAGGCCCAGCCTGTGCAGGCTTGCCCAGAGAGAGGGGGCACCAAGAGCCAAGCAGTGGGCAAATGTGTGGCACAGTGAGCGATGAGCATGGGACCTGAGTCCAGAGCTGGCACAGACAGGCCTTCTGGGTCAGCCAGGCCCTCGGCCCAGACATGGCTAAGGTGGCAGGCACAGGAAGAAGTGGTTCCTCTGGTGAAACCCTTTAGTATGTAGTCAGCATCGGCTTGTTATGCACGCTCACACACATTCTTTCACTTGAGCCTCTTAATTACCCATGAGTGAGAATTCTAATCACCATTAATGAGTAAACAGGGCTCACAGAGAGACAGAGGTTCACTTGGGGAGTCTTGCGATAAGTAATGAGAACACTCCAGTTCCAGCCCACCACGTACTTCCCTGGGTGAGGGAGCCCTCCAGACTTCTACCAAGGCCACAGTGAGACCCTGGGAACCCAGCTGCCTCAGTGTTTACAGAAAGCCTCCCGCAGGCAGGGCAGCCCAGAGCAGCATGGATGCATGCCGGGAGAGGTCTCGTTATTACCTCAGTGACCACACCAGACACACTGTTAAGTGCTGGACGCTTGCAGTTAGGAGCTAGGACCTCCACCACCACCAACCTGCTCAGCTACCTGGAAGGAAGCCAGAGCAGTACCCTGTGGCCCCCACCAGCCCTCCAGCCCCGGCTGCCCTACCTTGAGCTCATCCGCATTGTAGAAGTCCACGCGCACTGCAGGCACCATCCACGTGTGGAAAAGCGTGGCCAGGATCTGCTCTGCGATGGAGTCAGCGATGAGGTGGAAGTGCAGAGGGTTCCGTCTGTGGGGAGGAGAGGAGGCCATGGGGGTCAGGGCTTTGTGCTGGGCCTCGCATCTGCCTGTCCCTGCGCCCCAGGCAGCACTTGCTTCCCACAGACCTGTGAAAGGTGGGCAGGGATGTGGCCTAGCAGTGCTTGCTAATGAGGATGTCAGAGCAGGGGGAAGGCAACATACCTCACCCACCCTTGGCAGGTGACATTGCTGGAGTGCCCAAGCCACTCACCACCCCTACTCAGGGCACATGGATGCGGGCCATCTTCCGGCAGCTGGCGGGCACCTGCCCCAACACCGGGCTGATGTGTGCCTCCCGTGCAGTCCTCCCCATGAGACCCAGGTTTTGGCCCTTGTGCATCAGCCTGTCCCCACTCCCGGGCTTCTGGCAGTGTTTATTCATCCAGGATGCTGCAGCCTGGCTGGGAGGCTGCAGCCCATGAACACCGGCAGGATGCGGGACCCGGGTTCCAGGCGCAGCGCCGCCTTGCCCTTGTCCCAGAGCACGCGGGTCACCGACACCTCTGCACTGCTCCCCTCAGTTCTGCAGAGCGTTGGGAAGCTGCGTCATGAGGCTACTGCACTGATGAAACGAGGTCGCAAGCTTAATGTACATCGGGAATGAACAGAACAGGAAACGGCAGCTTGCCTTGCCAAGGGCCCACCAGGCGCGGATGAACCCTGCCACAGACACATCTGCCGTTCTCTAGGAGGCGCGGCAGCTGGAATTCCTGGAGACCCAGGCGGGGGACGGGTCGCCCTTGGCAGTGCTTACGGAACATGAAACTGAGGCAAATGTGAGGAAGCCGAAAGGACACGACTCCTGTGTAGGGAAGCAGGGCAGCTGAGTGCTGCCTGTGTCAGAGGACGTGGTGGGGAGAGAGGCAGCTCCTGGAGGACAAGCAGAGTGATGGGCACAGGGCCAGGATGCGCTGCACGCAAGGGAGTTCACAGCTGGGCCAGGCGGCGTCAGGCAGAGGGAAGGGAGGGGGGTGCCTGGCAGGGACCCCACGAGTACAAAGGGCCACAAGCAGGCAGGCAGCGTAGCGAGCACCTGAGTGGACAGAGCAGGCTCCCACGGGCGCGAGCGGCACCCAACCTCTTTCCCTGGAACAGTGGCCCTGGCTCCAGGCTGTGCTCCTCACACACATGCTTGGTTCCCCACCCGCCCAGGCTCATCCCACCCTGGCCTTCACACACAGCACCCGGTGCCAGCAGGAAACCCTCTCACGTGTGTGTGAAGGCCATGGCTGGGTACTGGAGACACAGCAGCATGAGGACAGCTGTCCCAGCTCCAGGTTGAACCGCATACTGCCCCCCAGCAAAGGACCATGCTTCTGTATGTAAAGGCCGCCCCACTCCTGGCTGTGGGTTGGAAAGGGAGAGGAATTCAATAAATGAGCCAGAAGGACAGACAGGTGGCAGACGAGGACAATGGGAACAGAAGTGATGTGAGAAGACACCCATGCGCCAGTGTGACCACGTCTCCTGAAGCCCATGCACCCCGTGTGGCAGCTGTGGGTGTCAGGCCTGCAGCGCACCCCTGCCCTGGGTAGATCTGGGCTGTTCCTGCAGGGTAGCCTCAGTCCTGGGATGGCTTCCCGTGAAAGCCTGGTGCTGTCCCCTGACTCTCCTGGCCTCTGCTCCTCCCACAGCAACACACAACGCCCTCTGCCAAACACTGGTGTTGGGATCTGCGCCCCCACCCGCCAGGGCCGAGAGCCAGCATGTTTGCCTTGGTGGATGGCCCAGTGGGTATCCCGCGGTCACAGCAGCAGCAGAGCACAGGACGCTGCAGGAGAAATGAGCATGGATGGGAGAGGAGGGGTAAGACTAGCAGGGACAACGCCTTAGGACAGGGAAGGAGATGGGCGCCCGGGGAAGAGGCAGCCTGGATTGGCGCTCCTGGCTCAAAGAGGGTGGCTGTGATGGTCTGTCTCCGGGTGTGCCCCCAAATCCTCATGCGGTCACGGGGTGGGCTTCTGGAATTGGTGATTGATCCATGATCTAATACTGGGATTATGGATGTGAGCGCTACACCACCCTGGGCAGATAGTTTGCATTTATAAGGGAGAGAAGGAGGCTGCTTGCCACCACTCCTCCCTTTTGCTCTTGTCACCGCCATGAACTGTTGCCCTCTGCCATGTGCGACCCTGCCTTGGAGTCAGCCAAATACGGCCTGAAACCTCCACAAACTGTGAGTTTAAATAAACCCTTCCTTTCTTAATTCTGGGTGTCAGGTATTTTGTCTCAGCAAGGAGAGAAAAGTGACCAAGACAATGGTGAAGGCAGACAGTGCTGTAGCTAGGGCAAGGCTGGGCTCTGGACAGCGACCAAGGCCCAACGCACAGACATGCAGCAGTACTGTGGCCCAGGGGCAGGCTTCTTCCTGGCAGCAGCCTGAGTTTGGATCCTCCTGGGGGCCTGCATCGGAGCTTGCTGTGGACTGCACATGTCCCCAAGGAAGTGCACCTGCACCAGGAAGGGGCACTAGGGCCCCCCATCAGCACAGCTGCAGACACTACACTGCCTCAATTTCCCTAACTGCACCCTTCTTCCGGTCAGGATGCAATAAATACAGAGCTGCAAGAGGTAGAGGCGACCAAGCTGCTGCTCTCCCCCTCTGCTCCAATCTGAGGGGTAGCGTGGAAGTCCTCAAGGGTAATCTGGGGCCCTTTGTGTTGAGATCATTGCTAATTAAGTGTACAACTCGATGGCAATTGCAGGAACAGAAAGCCAGTGCCAACAGCCCGAGTGCTCAGGGAGTTGGCCACACTTACAGCTTCCAAGGCACTCATTTTGGGAAACTACAGCAGCCGGCTGAGGCTCGTCCAGTTTTCTGCTTGAGGGAGGTCACGTGGCCTTGGTACTGCATGAGAGGCCTCCACGGGTGGTCAGGGAACTTGCTAGAGAGACCAATGGGTCTCATGGACAGCAAAAGCCACGTGAATCCTGGGGTTGGCAGGGCCAAGCATGGAACCCCAGGCCAGTACCTCCTCATTGGGGCACAGGCACTGCTGGGCTCCAGGGCCTTTACGTCCCCTCTCTGTGGGGCTGAGGTGTGCATTGTCGCGGGCTGGAAGATGTGTAAACACAACAGCCAGGCAGGTGTGAAGCTCTGCACCTGATGACAGGTGTGACCAAAGCACCTCTGCTGCCCACCCGCTCAGAGGGCTGATGTCCAGCCTTTCGTACCTGTGTGCACACTGTAGCTCGGGGAGGAAGGTGATTACAGAGATGGCAGAAATGATAGCAACATCTGTGCTGTCATCCAAGATGACAACTGACACTAAAGCACCAACACTGGCAGCTTCCTCCTGGTGAAGACTGCAGACCCCGGGGCTGGACTGTCTGGCTGCACACCTCCCACTCCGTCTGTGTGACCTCGGGCCACAGCTGCATGTCTGCAAAGTGGGGCTGATAGGAGTGCCCACCTGGGAGGTAAAGGGGGACCCAGCGCGTGACCCTGGAGTGGAGCCTGCTGCCGAGGGAGCCATGTGTTGGAGCAGTGTCTGCCCACGCTCAGAACAGGGCCCAAGCAGGGGCCCAGGGCGAGAGTCGGGCTAGAGCCCAGCCTCCTGTCTGTCCTGGCTGTTCCATTCTTGCCCACACAGCCTGGAAAGTGCTTCGCCAGTGGGCTAAGCACAGTAAGCAAAGAGGATATAGGAAACTAAGTTTTTGTAAGAATGTTTACCTGTCTTAAAAGATAATTTGTTTTACTATCTTTGCTAAAGATAACTTTTTTGTTTTTGAGAAACTTAAGTTTCACGTCAGTGCTTATGTGTTAAAGCTTTTTTTGATTTAAAAGCTTTCTGGCTTATACCATACTACAGATATTTGTTAAGTTTTAGGAGAACTCATTTTCCCAGATCAAAGATTTTAAAACTAAATGCTTTCAATGCTAGGAATGGTGATGCTTAAATGGCTGATGGTAAAATAAGCATTTGGAGTAGTGTTAACATGTTTGTGAGTAGGGGCTGGGGATATAGCTCAGTGGAATAAGCGCTTGCCTAGCAAGCACAGGGTCCTGAGTTCGATCCCCAGTACCGCAAAAACAAACAAACAAACAAACATGTTTGTGAGTGCTTGTCCATTGTGGAAATGTGTACTTCATTAAGACCACACGTGACTAGCAAAACCCCTTCACTGTAGTTCAGGATATATAGGTATTGATATGTACTTATCTTAGTGAATTAAATTATTATTACCCTTAGCTTAAAATAAGGATTACAATTACTTTTTTTGGGGGGGGGTCTTTTCTTGTCTTTTTGAGACAGGGTCTCGCTATGCAGTTCAGGCTGGCCTTGAGCTCCCTTTGTAGCACTGCCTCAGCCCCCCGAGTCCTGGGACTACAGGTGTGCCACCACACCTGGTTTAAAATTACATTAAAAGAGATCACTGAATGTTACTTTTTGAAACTGAACTTTTGTTGCCACTTATAAAAACATTATCAATCAGTACTAGGAAAATTTTAAGTTCTTAACCTATTGATACAAGCAATAAAGTATGAAACTTTAAACAGAAAAAAAAAAAGACAACCAGGAACTCACTGGCTGAAGTGCTCCATATAAAAAAATAAAAACCCTCCTTGATGGGCAAATGAACACGAGTGACGGGTCTTCCTGCCAATAGGAGTGCAGAGCGAGAAGCAGTCAGTCACCCTGGCACTCAAATACTAGATGCTTGGTTATAAACAAATACATTTCTCTGATCGCCAAGCGCTGCGCTTCCCTGAAGAGCAGCCATATTTCCCAGTGATCTGCACCTGGGATTGGCGGTGCAGCCATTTTTCCCTTTTCTCTGAATCTCCTTCCATCCAGGCGGTGGGGAGCACATTACACTACCAAGCAGTGAACGCACTTCACTTCCACTCTGCACAGATTTTCTCATCTGCCTTTCTTCACAGCAGGGGTTGTGTAACAACAGCGTCGAAACTACTTGTAGCAGAGGAAGCAAAAGCAAAGTCGCCTGTATTTTCCCAAACACAACTCGCCAAGCTTGCTTTTCCTAGGTATTTCGGGTAGCCTTCCCTTCCCTGCACTGACCCTGTGCCAAGTCAATGCCCGTGTGAGCCCCTGCATGTGGGCTGCACGTTCCAGCCTGTATTTTACCTTCAAGACCCAACCTTAAAACGGCGGCTCTCATTCCCACTTATCTGCAGCTGTGGGAGCGCAGGGCTTACTGTCAGAGGCTGCCTATTGTTCTTAAGAATCATCCAATTTCATGAGAAGTTCTGAAAGGCTTTCTCTATAGTTGGGGCCCTCGTTTTAAGCCAGAGTCCCTAAACAGTCACATGAGGTCGAGGCGTTGGCACAAGCTACTTATTTTCTCAGCGTGAGGTTCAGTGATTGGTGGGGCCAGGGTGAGCGTCAGTGTGCCCGGCACTTGCCGGTGAACGTTGAGAGCAGGGTCTTCACCACCACCACAACACTGCAGAAAGAACGCCAAGCAGAGGTAACAACGCAAGCCTTCACGAAGAACTTGCTGGAGATCTTTTCAGGGAAATGGAGTCACAGAAATTAACAGCGAGGGCTGAGGCAGCAGCCCTCACCACTACTGTCACTATTATCAGGAAGGTGCTTTGCAGACGCCTTTCACAATCACACCTTAGTTAACCCACCTCACGCTTCAAGGCAGGGGGCTATTTATAGCAGGACCTTCTAAGCACAGTCTTTCAAACGCCCTCTTGTCTCACTATCTGCACTGGTCACCAGCGTACTGACTCCAAGGGTCACCCTTATTCTTACACTCTCAGCGATAGGGGGTTTCACTTGGTCTGAGATCAGGAATCACTGACCGGACTGCGGAATTGTCGTAACCTGCACTTGGAGCTGGCTTTCTCCTTAAATCCCCCGTCTCCATGAAAGTACAGCACACCACCAGCAGCTGTCCTATCACTTTGGGTCTTCCTATCGCATGTCACTGTGGGAGTGACATTTTATCCTCACTGGGATTCTTGCAATGCCAACAGCCACTGGGTTATATGATTTGTAGCTAACGCAATAGGAACACAATTTACAGTCAGCAGCATAGGAAGCTTTCCTGACTTTAAAAGGAATCACTGAGACCCAGCTCCACTGAACATCCATAACCATGCAATACCCTCTGGGAAACAGGGCTCACAGCTTCTCCTGGGGGCCCAGGTACTCTTCAGTGGAGTGTGAGCCGAGGGCCTCATTAACTCAGTGCTGAGCTGCTGGGAACCTGGCTTTCACAGCAGCAGGTACAGGCATGAAGCCCTGGGGGCCCCGATGCTGCCTGCTGTGACACCACATGGGCAGGCCATGGTGCCTCCAGTTCAGGACTCCAGGCCCACCTGTCTTGGGCATCCTGGGCTGGATGTGCAGTCTCCCACTTCCTCCTCCATGGGCCCATCTTCCCATGGGACATAGCTGGGAGGAGGCATCACAGCACTGTCACTGGTGAAGCCCTTACACCTTTGGCTTCTAAGCTCCTCCCAAGCCTATCCCACCTGGGAGGGCAACAAACCCTACCTCTGACTCTCTGGCCTGGGAACCACAGCCCCGGGCAGGCCCTACCAATGCCCTGAGCCTCTGGGTTTGGAAGTGCACGCTGCTGTGGACCAGGCATGTTTGGGAGTGACCTAGTGCACAGCAAGGAATAAATAGCACAGGAGCAAAACAGTAAAGACCAAAGGGTGTGAGGCATGAGCATCACTGTTATGGTTTGTCTGGGTGTCCCCCTAAAGCCTCATGCAGTCATGGGGCAGCTTCTAGAGTTACGATTGATTCATGGTCCAATGTTGGAATTATGGGTGTGAGTGCTACACCTGCCCTGCGGTGGGGAGCCTTCATACAGTGTAAGGGAGGGAAAAAGGCTTGCTCTTCCCTCTGCCACTCCTCCCTTTAGCTCTTGCTGCTTTTGCTGTCTCCTGCTGCCATGAATGGTTGCTCTCTGCCATGTACCACTCTGCCTTGGAGCCAGCTGAGTATAGACTGAAATCACAACTGTGAGCTAAATAAACCTTTCCTTCCTTAATGTGGGCATCAGGTATTTTGTACCAGCAACAAGAGAAAAGTAACCAAGACAGTCACTCATCTGCACAGAGACAGAACAGCACTGAGATTACTCAATAGAGCAAACCACTCTTCCTTCCAGTTCTGGATGAACTTCCCCAGATTCACCTGCAGTATGTTTATTACTACTGCAAATCAGTATCTATTGAGCATTTCCGGACAGGGGCTCTAAGACCCCAGGAACACAGAAGGACGAGGCACAGTCTATGTCCCACAGGCTTATCATGCAGAACAGAAGGAGGCCCCAACTCCTCATCCAGGCAGGTGAGGATGGGGTAGTTTGGGATGCGGAGCAGGAGGAAGTGTGTTAAGGGACCAGTAAGACGAGACCCAGCCGTGGGACACAGCACAGAGAAAGGGGCACTAGCAGGGCAGACGGGCACAGTGTGACATCAACACAAGGAGAGGAGATACAGAGAAGGACGGCGACCCACGGCGAATAACTGACCCCCTTGCCATGACAGGGGTGGCGCTGGAGCTCCGGCTTGGCTGCTGAGAGGCTGCCGGGGAGAGGCAGGCAGCACCGCTCTGACGAGTGGGGGCCAACAGGCAGGAGGGACAATTCCTGAGAGGACAGAGACCTGGAGGCCCAGGGGGACGAGCAGGGCGTGGAAAGGCAGCTACAGGGAACCACACGTGCTGATGGGGACAGGGGAAGGGCCCAGAGACCCCAACTTCCTGAGATGCTGGGCTGGACCCAGGTGGACACTTCCCCTGATCTCTGTCCATGTGGTCCAAGAGATCTCAGATGGCTCCTTTTGCACAGAACCTCTGGTCCTGGCCTGGTCACCCAGCACAGGGCTGGCCCTCTGCCCATAGAGGGACTGGGTCCACCCAAGTCCTTGAGAAGTCAGAGTAATACCAGGAGCACAGCTGGGACTGCAGACCTGGTGCCAGGTACGACCTGACCTGATAGTATCACATCACCATCCACAAGAGCAGGGCCAGAGAGAGTACCTGAGATTGCAGACCCAAGGTGGAGTCTCACCTAGAGATGGGTGGCACCCTAGAGGACAGCACCGTGGGGATCGTGCACTTCAGACAGGATGAAGTACGGCTCTGTAGCACCCAAAAATGCCCAGAGGTGCCACAGGGAACAGTGGCAGAGAGAAAGCAACCAGCACAAGACACAACAGACATGCCGGCTGGGGGTGGAGCAGCAGGCATGTGTGTCCTCGGCCCTGCCAGCCATATCCTGGGCAGTGTCCAGGGCTCTGTCCTGGGCTCGCAATGTGCTCACAGTGTCCTCTCCCATGTGTGGCTGTGTCCAGATCCCTTTGTGAGGCACTAATTATACCCCACTAGGGCTCACCCCGGCCCCACTTTCCCCGGATCACATCTGTAGGGGTCTTACCGATCTCCCTTCAGTCATGTTCTGAGGCATTGTGGGTTCCAGCTTCAAACCATGAGCTCCAGGGAGCAGAAGGCAGTGTGTTACCAGCCCATAGCATACCTGGAAGTGGCCACCGAGCTAACGGAGAAGCTGGAGCAGAAACCTAGCATCTTCGAAGGTTCTTTTAGGTCTGTGCGCCCACCCCTAAACTTGGCAAGATGGGGCCAGGAGCTGCTGCCGACCACCCTTCACTCCACTGCTCCCAGGAGTCAGGACCCAGATGACACGTTCCCTGCAGCCTGAGCAAGGAGTGCATGACCTCACCCTTCCCGTTCCTCCCCTGGGACATACACCCGCTGTGCGCAAGGCTGACCTCACCTGTGGAAGAGGACGGACTTGACCAAGGTGACCACGTCCCGGCTGGCGTTGTACCCGGCGCAGACAATGGCCACGTGGATCGTCTGTGAGGAGAGTGGCACAGCGTCAGACAGATGGAAGGAGCCTTGCCAGGTGCAGACCCTCCGGAAGGTAAACCATGCTCGTGCCTCTCTGGCATCACGAGAACACGGAGGGCAGTACCCGCCGCTGCGGAAAACTCGAGACAGTTTTATTAAGGCCTTTTTAATCAGTTTATGGAGCTGTCATCATCCGGAAGCCATTAAGGCTTTTCTGAATCACACTGTGGGACAAGAGAAATGGTGAGTGGCTCCAACAGGCAAACAGCAAGTTCCCCACCCCCAGTGGGAGACTGACAACTGAAAAAGAGAGGGGAAAGAAATTCACCCCAGAAGGACGGGCTGGCTGCCCCAGCTTGGTCATTAGTGCTGTTGGGAGGTGTTACCAGGGCCAGGCCCACAGTGGGTCCCGAGGGACGCTGTCCAGGGGTCTGAGTCCTGGCCTGTTTCATACCAGTGAGGCAGGGAAAGCTGCAGGTTGGGTGGCCCACTGCATAGTGAGGGTACAGCCTACAGGGTGGTAGACAGAGGGAGGGGCCCATGGCAGGGCCATGCCGGCTACAGCCGGAACCACTGCCAAAGCACAGTGTCCCAAATCAGGGCCTTGCACCAGGATGCAATGATGCACATGTGGTGAAGAAGGCCTGCTCTCTGCACCACCTCAGGGCCCCCGGGCAGGGCTGGCGGCTTCTGGCTGGTGACCCTTGGCCACCAGGAACTTCCTATGTAGTGCCTGTGCCCTATGAGTACCAGAGCTGGCCAGTGCTACTCTGGGAACTCAGACAGGACGCCTCCTGGGCCGGGGAGTCCATCCATCTGTCAGGGAACACTGCATTTCTGTCCCTCATGGTTACCCGGCCACACTGACCTGGGTGCTCCCTCTGGTCCTCGGTCCTAAGGTTACCCTTGAGCATGGCTTCTCACCTTCCCCTCCCCTGTCAGCCACTGCAGAATGCACTTCTGACCTGATCATTGCCCCAAAGGCTTTGGATGCAGCCCTAGTCCACTCCCCTGACCTGTGGTCCCAGCGTCCCTCCCACCCCACAGCCAACCCACACCAGGTGGGCGCTGGACACCCCACACTGCATGGGTACTGGATGTCAGCTTCACCTAGAGCCTCACTTCCTCAGAGTCCTTGAGCCACAGCTGACCAAGCGGGAGGGTTCTGGGCAGCTCCTCTCCCTGCTGCTCACCAGGGAGTCCCCCATCGTGCTCTTACCCCCCCATCCACACCCATCCCAATGCAGGGTGTGCCTCTACTCTGGGACCAGGGCACCTGGGAGGACAGCGGGCAGAGACACCGAGCAGGACATAACCTGGGAAGGGCAGCACCTTGGCTTTCTGCATCACAAGAGTTTAAGCACATGGCCTCCGATATAGCAACTCTGTCTTGGCTTCAGGGTCCCGGGGCTTTATTAACTGTAAGCAGGGGTGCGCACATCCTCAAACATCTCACGTAATTCTGCAAGTGCTTTAGTTCCATCCGTACACCTGCCACTGTGAGTAAATTCATCATCTGGAGCTGGAGTAGCAGAGCTCCTTGCCTAGGAAGAGGGAAATCAGAGCCCCACCCACCGCACTCTTGGAGGGGGGCCCTCCCTCCTGCAGGCACCCTGATTCCCTTAAGCGTAGGCAGAGACAAGGGGCTGGGCGGACTGGGTGCAGGGGACAGTGTGAGCACTGCTGAAAGAGCCTGGACGACGGGGTACAGGAACCATCGCTTTAGCCGGAAGCCATGAAGTCAAACTGCTCTGAGGGGCAGCAAAGGGTAGAGAATGTCAGTGATGAGCAGCTCTGACGCCCCTAGGGCAGCATTCTCTGGAGAAAACTCACTGCCCCTCTCATTTAGGGACGACACAGTGTCCCCGAGGGAAAGTGACTGGCCCAAGGCTGTGTGGCTGCTGAGTCCTGGTCAGGCATCCAGCTGCGGTCCGTAAAACATCCCTCTGTAGCAGGGCTGGACAGGGGAGACCGGCGAGCACACCTATTTTCACATGCAGGCAGGTAAACCCACAGGTGCAGACTGTAGGTTCCCAGCGCACACAGCCAGGTGGCCACCAGTCACTGCCCAGATGATGGAAACTTGCCAGGAGGATGAGGCTGGTGCTGGAGGACCACGTGCTGAAGGGCACGGGGAGAGGGTTCAGGGATGGGTGAGGCGCGTCATCCTGTCACCTGGAGGACATTATGTGTTCAGAAACACCTATCCTGCCTCAGGGAGGCTTCAAGGCTGCCACAGTGGGCAGCACAGCCTGGGTCAGTGGCCTACACTGTAGCAGCTGGGGCACCGTGACTGAGCAGAGCAGGGCAAACGTATTCTTCATGCGTGACTCCAGGCATGGGCTCTGTGCTCAGACCTATACCCACACAGGGACAGGGAGAGTGTGGCCAACAGGCAGTGGTCAGCACCAATGTCCTGGGGCCAGTGAGCCAAGTTAGCCCGTTCATGCACACCAGAGAGATGGGCTCCTCACAGACGGGCTCCACCAGACAGTGCCTCAAGGGCACAAGAAGCACAGGAAAACAGAAGGAAAATCAGCAGGTGAAAGATATGCTCAGTGCAAGTGAGAACACGAAAAATGCTGTGCGGGAAGCAGCCACGGAGTCTTGGCCTCACCTCCTGCCAGGCTACTCTGCCTTTCCAGGAGCACAGGAGCAAAAGAACCCCGGCCCATATCACATCCTCCTCACTCGGGGGCAGCCAGGGTCTGGGTCTCAGAGTTCTCTAATCTTCCACACCACACTCCAGGGAGGCTGGGTGGCTCCCATAGGCAGGCGGCCTGGATACAGTGGCCCTGAGCATGACTGGTTCAGAGGCCATGGCCAGATAGGGAACATTTCTGACGACTGAGCAGCACCATCAGAGACGTCATGGAGAACTCACTTCTGTGTGTGAAACCTGCTTCCCAGGTCCATGCAGGAAGGTGCGGGCAAGGGCGGCCTGCTCCCAGCACTGCCCATGGGGTTGGCAAAGACCACAGTGAGGGGTCTTGGGCACAGGGAGGCGACCTGTGCAGGTCCCCAGCAGCCTTCAGCTGTAATGTGTGTGCCATCGCTGTGGTTCTGCGGCCCCTCCTGACCAGAGACACCCTGCAGACAGCCAGCTGGCCACAGCCCCAACCCTGGAGACACAAACAGAAGTGGGAAGCAAGTCTCCCACAGCCTGCTAGGCTGAAGCCTGGTGACACCTTGAGACGCAACCCTGAGGGCAGCTGCCCAAGCTGTCTCTCCAGCCCCGACATGGGGCAGAGACCTGAGGGTCCAGACCTGGGCTTCTCCCACCACGCAGAGAGAAAAGTGGGAGCCACATGTCTGGCTATGACCTGTGTGCAAAGCTTGGGCGCTCAAAGTCCAGACGTATAGATCAGGAGCCAGCTGTTAAAACTTGGACTCCTGCTTCAAAGCCCTGGGACTTCTGCCTACAGAGCACTGCCGAGGCCCAGCACAGCAGCTTCCCAGGCAGAACAGGCCACCGGCAGCCCAGGGAGGGCAGGGGCAGTGCGGGAGTCCCACAGCACGGCTCAGCGCCTGCCCTGCACCAGCGTCCCTGTCTTTGTTTCCTACCTCCCTGTGGCAGCCTGAGTCACAACCACCCAAGTGCAGGGGCATGCTCCTCACCCTCGGCCACTGCGCCGCCAGAAGGGTCCCTGGAAATAACATGGGGCAGCCACATGACGGCAGAGGCCCTGGGAGACCCAACTTCCACACCCAGCATGGTCAGCACTTCCACCTGGGCCCTCCCTGGCCAGCCAGACGCAGGGCACATGATAGAACTGCAGGGCCCCCCTCCAGAGCTATAGCACAACCAGTGGCCACAGGTATGCATGGAGGGAGTGGTGGCCCCCCACACAGTGCCTCAGGGGGCATGGCGGGCACACCTGCAATCCCAGCACGCTGGAGGCTGAGGCGAGATTGAAAGTTCAAGCCTAGCCTGGGCAATTCAGGAAGACTGTTGCAAAAACGGCTGAGGATGTAACTCAATGTGCTCAACCCCCAGCACTAAAACACAAAACAAACAAAAGCCTGCAGCAGGCACAGCCCCCACGTTGGTGTCTCATATATTGCCCCTTCTTTCACTGCAGAGAGCGGGCCTGGGGGAAGGGGGCGCTCCGGAGCAGCGTGGGACCTCAGTGTGGGGCAGTGCTCATTTCTTCAGTGCTTCCCTCCTGCCTGCCATGTACTCTCTGGACACCCACCCTCGCCTCTCCGAGCTCAAGGAAGGGCAAGGGACCCTGCTGCACTTCTCCTTGCTGGGTCCCAGGATGGTTCCTGCCCTGGGCTGCTCAGCGCCATCCTCAGGCTGCTCAGAGCTGCCCACGGTGCTTCTTCTGCAGGACTTGGGTCTAAAGCACGACTGCTCCAGAAGCAGAGCAGTAAAGGCAGGAGGCGCTTGCTGTCTCTAACTAGGGACATAAGACTGCACTGCACAGCTGGGCTGAGAGCCAGGCCTGCCAGGCTCCCATGCTGCCTGTGACCCTCAGGACACACAGGAAGTGAATCTGAGCCTGGAGTTTGCCACGCAGTCAGCATCTGCTTGGGCACTGGCAGCAGAAATTGCCAGGCTGAGTGCAGCCAGCCGGGTCACGGCCCAGAAACTTCGCTGCTCACTAGCAGGCAGGAGCTTGAGCTGTGTCCACATCAGAGCTGGACAGCAGGGAGCATGTATGTCCACATGCGTGTGATGTACGGATGGCAGGGAGCGTGCACACACACATGTGTGTATGGACACAGGAGATCCAGGGTGGCACAGGTGGGTGTGGGTCCCAGCACTCAGTGTGCCCCTTGCTCTGCCATCACACACCCTGCATGGCCTCAGAGAGGCAACCAGTCTGGCCCCAGCCTCAGGGACCAGCCGTTGTGGCTGAGACTCCAGGGCACCATTCACACTGTAGTCTGAACTAGAGCCCTGGCTAAGCACTGTGTACCTCCTGGCCCCTCTGAGGGGCAGGCCCACTTGTTCTCGCCTTCTAGAAAGGACACTGAGGCTCAGACCACACAGAAGCCAGCGCCCAGGCAGCCTGCCCACCCCGAGCGTCCTTACCTCACACTTCTCCACGGCTGGCTGCTGCCCGCACTCGGAGCTGTTGCCTGCCACAATGCCCGCACGCAGGCTCTCGCTGTCCCCTGTGCCCTCCTCCACCGAGTAGGTGCCTGAGTGGTTGCCACGGCGTGGGGCGGGCAGGCGGCCCCGGGCCAGGCTGAGCTGGCGGCGCAGGGCCCGGTTCTCCTCCTCCACCTCACGCACCCTGGCCTCCAAGCCCTCACGCTCCCGGGGGCTGGAGGCTGGGGACCGAGGGCTGTGGGCCTGGGACTCCAGCGGGGACAGGGACACGGGCTTCCCATCTGTGGAGACAGAAGCGGAGAATTAGGCGGTCAAGCATGCCGCTCCTGACTGCCGCTGGTCACACCCTTCATGCTGCAGGTTCCGGTGCACAGTGTTCTGAATTGGGAGGGAGGGAGGAGGGGCACGGGAAGGAGGTGGGAAGAAGTGTGTAAGAGAGCAAAAGAGGGAGAGGAGCAACAAAAGGAAACAAGAACGACTGAATTTATATGCATGTTCTATGTGAACTATGAATCCTTCAGAATCCCATTTCCTGCTATGCATTTATGTAAGGGAGCCTGTCACCATTTTGTGTCCTTCCTCCCCCTTCTGACCCCAAAGGGCTGTCACCAAACTCTGGCCAAAGACTGCAGTGTCTCCACACTATGAGGCCCCAGTCTGTCACTGCAGAAGAAACACAAAGTAATGAACATCCAGGGTAGCGACCGGAGCCTGTGCCAGATGTGCCAGGGAAGGGCCATCCCGGTGAGCTCTCACTGCTGGCGAGTCATTTTCAGGGCGCCTCATTCTGCATGTTCCCTGCACCTTCTTGTCCTCTTGACCCTAGCCTTCCAGGCCTTGCTGCAGGAGGCCTGGCTATGGGCTCCAACACTGCACGGACACAGTCAGTGCCAAAGGACTCTGAGGCTCACACATCTCATGCCAGGAGGCCCAAGCAGACAAGCAGACTCAGGATTCTGTTCCTGGACTGGATCTTGCTGGACCCTGGTCTCTAGCTCAGGCCTCTCTGGTCCCCAGGGCTGAGGGGACAGAACAGGGACAGGTCACCCAGGGGTCTGCCCACTCCCAGGGGTGGCCCTTGTGCAGGTCCACACTGGATTTGCCACCTGGTGAGCAGCTGTGAACACATCACTGGCTCTCATAGTACAAGGAGTGCGGAACCAGTGTACCTGGCCCACCCTGCGGGAAACTTGGGCTGTCACAGAGGTCTGTGTGGCACTCAGCCTGTGTGGCGCTGTCCCTGAACTTAGCAGTGGGGTCTGCACTGGCTCAGCACACAGCCTGCCAACCACATGCTTGGTGCTGACCTGCCCAAGACGTGGGGACTCCCAGTGCCTGGGGTCTGTGGCAGCACAGGCAGTTCCGTGGGTGTCTCTGAAGGTTTGGGGTGAGAAAACACAGCAGCAGGCTGTGTGGAGCAGGAGTCCCCACAGGCATGGGCCTCAGAGAGAACACAGTGCTGGCCAGCAGCAGACCCCTGCTGCTGGCCTTTGAAGAGGAATCTGCTGCTTTTCCTCCCAAGGACAAGAGGGCCCAGGCTGCAACACCTGCTCAGCCTGTTCCGCAGCTGTGGGCACCTAGACAAGAACTGGGGGCACCTTTCCTCCTGCTCAGGCCTTGGGACCAGGCAGGGCTCACATCCTGGCTCTATGGGGGCCCAGGATGCTGACCTGCTCTGCAGAGTGTACAGGGACCATGGCGTGCACTGTCACTCAGGCCCTCACACACACTATCCCTGTGCACACAGCCAGCTATGCTCACGTCGAGGGGTCCTCCCAAAGCTTCAAGTGCCAAAGGCCAGCTTGGGGAAGGGGACTGGATTACAGGGTGCTGCGGCTTACTTGGTGTTGGAGGTGAAGCCTGGTCTGAGGCAAAGTTACTGGGATATGGCCTGGAAAAGTGTCCCTCCACCCTGGCTCCTCCCCGTCCACTACACCCCAGCAGCCTCCCCTCTGCCCTGCTAGCCTGCCGTGGAGCCTGTGAACCATGGACTAAAAGCATGAGCTGATTCAACCTCCCTGCCCATATATTATATACATGAGTGTGTTGGGGAGTGACCAAGACGCCCTTACTGATTCCATACCCCTGGGGAACCGGCTGACACAGGACAGGGACCACAGTGTACTGCGGCCAGACCTGGAGGGATGGCCCTGCCTGCCCCCACCTCTCCCCCATCCCAACCAGTGAGGGCCTGGCACACAGAAGATGCAGAAATGTAAATTGCATGCACGGTGGACTAGCAGTCACTTAAAAGGATGCTCAGTGTAATATTAAATGTCTGGGCAGTGAAAGGGAGAAATACCCAGGAAAAGAAACTCCAGGAGCGCAGTAAGAGCGGGGCCTTCGGAATGACAGCAAGCCAGCTTGTATTCGGGTTTTTCACTAAGAATGAACCTCCAGGATGTGCCTAACTCCATAGCCAAGGAAATGGGGTGGAGAGCGACTGTGGGTCTCTAAGCTGAGCCAGTCTCTTCCACCCCAGGCAGGAAGGGGACAGGTGCAACCCACCTGTGCTTGCCCCCTCCCCGCCTCTGTTCCTTAGACTGGCAGGACTCACGGTCTGTTAACACGCATGGTGCGCCTCCACGCAGCAGGCCTCTGTGGAGCTCCTCCGTTCACCTCACTTTGAGCTGAAGCTGCCCAACAAGGTGTGGTCAGTCTGAGGCCCTACTGGCAGCATCCTTTTCCTCCCTCCAGAACTTCTCCACAAACATGGATCTATCATTGAATTTGAACCTCTGAATGCACCTGATATGAACGTTTTAGACTGAGAAGCAAAACATTTAAGGTTCAGAGCAAGGAAGGTAAACTGCAAACCAGGTTGTGCAGCATATGATGTGAGGCCAGGGATCGCGTGGTGCATCCCACCCACCTGAGCACCTAGTCGTGCTGACACATGGCACGTGAGGGTTGGCATCACACTGCAGGGGACAGAGCTGAGGGCCCCTGGAGAGACAGGGAAGGGTCAGTGGGTCTGCTGTGGCCTCCAGGGCTCTCTTCTGCAGGAACCCAAGACCCTGTGTGGCTCACAGAGCCTGAGGAGCTGTCTGTCCTCTATGGTGAAGACCCCACAGCGCTAACCTTCACATGGCAAACCCTCCCTCAGTGCGATCTGCCGCATGGGCTTGCCAATGCCCCCTCCTGGTACTCCAAGTACATGCTCTTCTCATTTTACTTCACACACTCCACTCCCAAGCCAGGCCGAAAACGGGGCCAAACCTGCCTGCAATGGCAGTGGTGTACCTCTTTTGCGGTGCTGGCTGAGAGGCTGCGTGGCCTGCACTCTTGCCCACCACAGGGCCAGAACAGGACAGCACAGTCGCCGGGTCTGAACGCCATCTGTGTGGCTCTTGTCCTAGAGTCCCTGTGGCCCTGCCAGCCTCACACACAGGTGCCTGGCAACTACCCCTATACCAGCATCCGGCCACACGGGGCCTGAGCACCCGGCATAGTGTCGCCCCAGCTCCAGGTCACCATTTCCGTCAACCTTGCCTGCCCACTCCATCCAAGTGTGAGTCACCACTGGAGGCCAGGCACGTGGTGAAGCACATTACAGCGACCCATGCTAGACTGACAAGAGGGACAGATGTGATGTAACTCCCCTTTCCAAAGCGCCCAGCCTGACCTCGGGCTTGCTGGTCCCGAGGCCAGGGGCTCTCCCTCCCCGCTGCCGTGCACTCACTTGGGAAGTCTTCAGGGTGGCTGAGGAGCCCAGGCCCCACCCCACAGCGGAGCCCTGAGCCTGTAGGTGGGGTCACAGCAGCCATGTTTGAGAGCAGCCGCCGGCTGTGGGGTTCTCTGCAGGGCCGGGGTGAGACTCGGCAGCCTCTGCGTTGCCCGGCCCTTGCTGCTGGGCCCTCCTGACCCTGGGGTTAAGCTCTTCCAGGGCTGGCTCTGTGTGGTTCCGACCCTGCCCTCCTTCCTGAGCAGAGCCCCACCCACTACTCCAGCCCAAGAGCATGCAGCATCCATGCCCAGGGCCCTCTGGACCAGCCCTGAGTCTGAGATCCTGGGGAAGCTCCCGAGGTCTCCTCTCCCAGAGAGGCCATGTCCGTGAAGTCTTCTGTCATTTTTTAACACAATGCCCTCCTCTAGTTAACACAACCCTCCTTCAGTGCTATTTGAAATTATAAAATCAATTAAATGTTACAGCTGCTCATTTTAGAAAGGCTGAGAAAATTCAGTTTGGTAGCTGGTAACACACGCCTGTTATCCCGGCACTCAGGAGGCTGAGGCAGAAGGATCAACATGAGTTCGATGCCAGCTTGGGCTACATAGTGAGTTCAAGGCCAGCCTGAACTACAAAGCAAGACCCTATCTCAAAATAAAAAAGGAAGAAACAAAGAAAAGAAGATTCAGTTTCATCATTAGTTGCAAATTTAATTTTTTCCCTATTGTAGCCCCAGGATGTCCCTTGGAGCAGATAGGCCCATGTGTCACCAGCTTTTACGTTCTAGGCCATTTGTAAGCCATGCGGTCTGAGCTGGCATTTTCCCAAGTGCCATAAGTGTGGCATTGGATACTCTATGGAAAAGGAAATAGCAACTGTGCCAGGCAAAAACTGCTCACTCGTGATAAGCGCGCAGGGAATGTTTTACCCAGAGTCCCCCAAAGTGGCTTTCTGCAAGTTCGCTGGTGTCCAAAGCAAAGCCGAGCTCCAGCAAGGGCCTTGGAGATCTGGCAAGCGCAGAGCAGTGAGAAGAGCCCCTCAGAAGCTTCTGAAAAGAATTTGCCAGCGCCAGCGCAAGCGTCAGGCCAGGGAATGGAGCCGGACCCACATGCTGCAGTAGGGAGTGAGTGCTGAATGTTTTCTTCCACAAAATTATCCTCAGGAACCTTGTCTAAAAGGCTTTATTAAGTGAGAAAATGAAGACATTCTGAGCACCAATTTGCCGTACCCATCGCAGGTTCTGGCACTAAGTGTGCCCTAATGAGCATCTCTCCTGAAACTTCTGGTCCAGCGATTGCAAAGCTTGCATCTCCCCCAAACCTCCCAAGTTCTTCTCTGAATTCCTGTCTCACAGTGGGGCAACTGAGTCTTTCTGTTTCTAGCTCAGACCCAATCTCTTTCTCTTCAATACCCAAGGGGTCTAACTGTGGATGGATGGGCCCTGTGGGGAACACTCAAATCACCTCTGACAAAGCCACCAGACAACAGGCCCAGCCCCAGCTCCTTCCTCTGATGGAGACAGCTGAGTCAGCGCCACCTTCCATCTGGGGGTAGAGACTGGAGGGAACTGACAAGAGGACCTCTGGAAACCGATCAGCTGCCACCCGGCCAGAGGTCGGCCAGCATGTGCACACGGTGCATTCACACCTTGGTCCTCCCCGATACACTGCTTCCTTAATGCAATCCTTCTTGTGCCCTCCAAGACCCACAGCAGTCCCTCTCCCCCACAGCAGTCACCAGGGCTGAGTCTGAGAGGCAGCCTTCCTACCACAGTTTCCTGTCCCCCAGCAGCAGCTGAACACATCCTGTGGTCACTGGGCTGCCAAAACTAAATCCTAAACAGCCACCTTCAGGATGCCCTGACCAAACAGAAACACTGGAATCTTCCAGAACGTCCTAATTTTCACTTAAGCTGCATTCAAGAGGAAAGAAAGGTTTCATAAGTATTTCCCCACTGATCTAATTTTTTAAAAAAAATCTTTGCAATGCAATAAATGTGTTATTTTCTATGAAATATTCATGGCCCTTATAAAAAGCTCAATACTGCATTCCAACAGTGGCAAATCATATGTGCTAAGGAGAGTCATTTTTTACAGTAAAAATGTTTAATGAGGTTTTTTGTAGATAAAATCTTGTACAAATGGAGATAGCCACATGGGATGGCTCTTGAGCAGGCTTTAACGTTTGATTTTACATTCATCAGACTACGGGGGCAGAAAGCAAGTCTTCACTCACAGAAGACGCCCCTCCCTGGCCGTGTTCCACCACAAGAAATGACTTCCGGGTGTTCAAAGTGGGAGGAGGGGCAGTAAGGGCTGGTTCTCACCATAGAGGGTGCAGGATTTGAACAGCCAGCAGCAGACATGGAGCAAAGCCCTGGTGCCACCCCACCAGGCTCCCTCCAGGGCTGTGGTCATCTCACTGCAGGTGGTACAATCGGTGACACGCAGATCAGTGGGGAAGAGCAAGGGACTCACTCTTGTAAGAAGGGATAAGACAGCAGAAGGGCCACCTTGGGGCTGGGGATGTGGCTCAGTGGTAGAGCTCTTGCCTTGCATGCACAAGGCCCTGAGTTCGATCCCCAGCACCACATACATTAAAAAAAAAAAAAAAAAGAAGGGCCACCTTGCATTGGAGCATGCGCTTTAAGTGGGGAGCAGGCACCAAGTGAGGGTGTCTGACAGCTGGGGAGCGAGGACAACTAACACCGGGGCAGCCAGCACTCCTTGGAGCCTGATGTCACGGGGTCCCACGTGGCTGGGACAGCAGGAGGAAACACCAAGCAATGCTGCCAGTGGGCAGCAGTGAGAGCCCCTCATCTCTGCCTCAGTGCTGGCAGTCGGTCTGTTCATGCGACCACTGCACCTGAAACCACACACCCGCCCCACCTGCCCGAAAGTCTCTCTCCCAGCACAGGGTAAGAGCATCAGCAGGTCCTGGGCCCCTGAGCAGATCCCTTCCCCGGCACAGGCGAGGGTGAGGGCGAGTGCTGGGCACACACCTCAGGTCCTGAATGCCTCTCCTTCTCCACAGCCACCGGACTTTGAGACAGGGTCACACACACCTCCCTGCCCGCTCTATCTCCTCGGATGGTTCAAGCTAAGCCGGCCACTCTTCCGCAGGCCCAGTGACCAGCAGCGCCCACTGGATGAGGCCCAGCGAGAAGCGGTGGGAAGGGGATGCACAGAATGAGCTGGTGTCCCAGCCAGCGGAGCCTCGGTCTGTGCCCACCAACCTCAGCAGCAGCTGCGGGACCAACCCCCGGCATGGGCAGCGCCACGTGCAATACTGCAAGAGGGTGCCGAGCGTCTGGGACCGGGGCGGCTTCCTCCAGAGCACCCCTGGTGTGACTGCCATGTCCCAGGGGCAGCATCACCGTGCCCAGCTCTGTTGCAACTGAAACCAGAACAAGTGGAGGTACCACCCTGCCGGGGAAGGGCTGCGGGCCTCTCACCCACCCTCCTCCCATTTCTGTCCTCAGCTGACTCGCCCTCAGGCTACACTGGGAAAAGAAAAAGGAGGAAAGGAACTCACTCACAAATCCCAACTAACCCTTAGAAGGAGATCAGGAAGGATTATCAGCTCACACTAAGGAGAAAAGGGGACAGTCTATCATGAGTTCAGTCTAAAAAAATAACGCATTATCAGGGAGGGCACCGGGGCAAAGACAGCACCTCCCAAGGTCAAGGCAAGAGCTGGGTGAACACCGAGCTGACACCACTGTGCTTGGCACCATCTCCACTCCCCTGAGGGTCTTTTCTCTCTCCCACATCCTCCTGGGATTTTTACAGGTGCTTTCCAGAGTCCCAGGAAGACAGGACTACCGTCAAAGCCCTCTGACCAGCGTGTACCAGGCATGGGGTTTTCCCCTGCAAGGTGAGGGGAATGCAGGCTGGGGTGCAGGATGCATGGACACACAGGGATCCGGAGACGCCTGTGCTGCTTGAGGGTCCAGCAGGGATCCCAGGTCACAGCACCACGGAGACATGTGCCTATAGGGCACAGGCTTGCAAGGGTGACTACCACAGTGACAATGGGTTGGAATGTCATGAGGTCTGGCTTCCAGCCTTCCCACACTCCCTGGCATTGCTGCTGACAATCCCCCACCTCACAATGCCACCTCAGGCTCTGCAGAGCCCTTGGGGCACTGATGTCCACCTGCAGCAGGCACTTTAGGCCTCAAATAAATAGGCCTGAGATGTCCTTCCCAGCAGCTGCGATGGGCACTGAGAACTGGAGCTGCTGCTTCTGTAGGCTTTGTTGCCTGGGGAAGACAATCACTCCCAGCACCTGCTTGAGTCCCTGCCAGGACCAACCCCTTTCTTCTGCGCAGCTCCTTCTCCCCGTGTCTCGGCTCCACCTATGCCTCAGTGGCCTCCCAAATGTTTTCTCAGGAACCATGTTCTGCAGACTGCACACTATGTTCCCACTTTACAGGCCGAAAATCCAGGGCTCACTGCTGAATCCACGCAGTGCCTGGGGATGGTGTGTGCGCAATCTTCACTGTGCACCCCGCAAGCAGCATCTTCCCACTGCCACCCTCTCAGCCCTGTGCCATTCTTCAGCCAGACACACACAACGTCTGTAACTCACTGGTCACTGCTGCCAGGACCACTTGGGACACAAGGCAGTTGATGCTTTGCAGCGCACACCAGCCCTTCCCTGACCCTCCCAGGGCTGCGAGCTAAACCAACGGTACAGCAGCCTCAGTGGAGCTACCTAGACTCCCACTCCAAGTCCCGGCTACAGCACAGCTCCTCCACTCCCTCTGCCTCTGCTGTGTCACCCTCTGGGGTCCACCAGCTTTCTATGGCTCTCACCCTCTCAACTGGGTGGACAGTAGCACCACTCTCCAGAGAATGGGCTGCTGCGAGGTGTCCACTCCAGCCCAGTTCTCCAGTCAGGCCCCAGGGTATTGTCCTTCCCAGCTCAGATCTTAGCATTTCCCGGTCTCCACCCCGAGGCCCTGGTGATGGGGAATGTAACTCCCAGTCTGCCAGATGCCAGCTATGCCCTGTCCCTGTGCCTCAAAAGCAAAGAGTGAATTCTGAGGAACAACAGAGGTGAAGAGCAAGAAAGATTTATTGAGAGACAGCTCCTAAAGACAGGAGGCAACCCGAAGGGGATTTGCCTACGAGCCCACTTCCCTAAGAATGTTTTATGCAGCAAAGTCACAAGGCGGGTACAAAGTCAGGAGAGGGTATAGTGTGGGTCACACTACGATTAACCAATCAGATTCCAAGTATAGCTGCTTAGCTAATATTGATCCAACAGAGAAGCAGGTCATGTGGCAAGAATCTGCAGAGAGCAAAAGCATGCATTTGGGGAAGAGATGAGTCTGGATGCTTTGGTCACCCACCTGGTGTCTCTCTGGACTTTACTGGACCAGACAGTACCAATTATAGAAAAATTCCAGGTTCCTGCTCATCCCTCAGGGAGACCTGCAGACCTGGTCACTGCATCTCTAACCTTGTGGGCTGCTCTTCTTCAGCTGTGCCTCCAGACACAATGATTCTGATGTCTTCATGCTTTCCACTGACTTCCTCGATGGTCCATTCCTCTAGCTGTGTATTAACTTCTATCTACCTAGCTGCCTCTGTGCCACCGATTACAATGTCCCCGGGCCTGACCTGACAGCATGATACCAAATGGGCTGAGTGACCATGCAGGAAGCTGTACGAACTCTGGGACTGGGGCAGTCTCTGCAGGATGTGGGCTCTGTCCTCTCACTTTGGCCAGGTGTGTCCCACATTGTATGAATCCCCTGGATGCTACATGGAGAGTTTTGCGGTCCCCAATTCGAAGAGGAAGAAAGAGCTCACAAAGCTTAAGTGTGCTGTCAAGACTTGCTGCAAAGAAGTAAAAGAAAAAAAATTAGGGTTAAAAGAAAGGACCCAACTCAATCCACAAGACTACCGTTCACCCTGGCTTCTGCCTCTAAATATGAGCTTTTTGTGGAAACCAATGCTGCCCTCCTGGATAGGGTGTGGGGCTCCCTTCTGCACACTCACAGGAGGGGTAAGGCTCACCCATCTCCTGTGAAAAGAGGAGCATGAAGGGAACCCAGAGGAAACCACTCTGACAGCCCAGGCAGTTGGGTCCTGAACAGCAAGAAGGAGCCCGATGAACATGCAGATGCCCTATTAGATGCCCCAGAGGGAGCAGGCATGCAGGAGAATGAAAAGAAGGGATGCAAGTGCCTCCCAGGTGACATGGCACCGCCTGGGTCACTCTGCTTCTCAAAGGACATCTTGGTGGCCTCAGCGTCCCTGCTGCAGGCAGTGGGAGGAGGTGTTATTTCTACAGCTGTAAGCAATTCTGCTCCTGCAAATAGAGCCAGATCTCTTCTGCTTCCATAGCTAGAAGACAGGAGAAGGTGGGCAGGAGAATAGGCACACAGGGGATAAAGGGGCCAGCGAGACCCAGCTGTAGCTCTGGCCAGAGAAGAGCAGAAAGGGGAATCAGAATGCCTAGCTGTAATCATCAGAGTATTCAGAGGCTGGCCTGAGGCTGCAAATGGTTAATTCAGTTTCTTTCTTGACGAGTAGCTTCAGCTGCTCATCAATAGAATCTCCAGCTGATAATTATTAAGTGAAACTTGTGGCTGTATTTCCATATGCAAAGCGCACTTCCCTCCCCAGCCACAATGGGAGGCAGAATGTGCTTCCTGATTGTACAGGGTGCGGTGGGGCTCCAGCCTGCTTTGCATGTGCTTCTCCAAGCTAATCAAGCCAGATATTCAGCAGAAATAATCCCAAAATATGCCATTTGTCAAAATCCAGAGCTCACATGCGGGACCTCTCTCTCCGGATCCGAGAAGGATGCCTGCCACCCCAGTAAGTGTGCATAAGGGTTGATCCCTGTACCCAGCCACCGCACAGGGCTCCATGCACCCTGCCTACACGCACACCTGGCCTGTTTCACCGCATGATAAAGGAGCCAGCCACAGGGGTTTCTCAGAAAGACAGTCTCCAACCCCCTCCTACCCCTGTCGCTTTAATGCCCGCACCTGTCCATGAGGCTGCTTCAGCCCCAAAGAACAGGAGAAAAGGTAATGCCAAAAGCATCGAGTTCCAGAGCCAGAGGCTGCCTCTGTCCCCACCCTCCTCTGGTTGTGAGGAGGGAAGCCTGTGGACCTACTGCTTGCTCTCCTCCAGCCACAGCACAGGATGCAGAGCAGGGGCTGCACTCCCGGGAGGGTGAGGAGGATGCCGTCCCTGGAAGGTCTGACAAACCCTGGCTTCAAGTAGACAGCACAGGCACTGCCCAAAGATGGGAGCAAGACAGCCCTGGCACCAAGGAAGGGGGCCCACAGTGATGTGCACGATACTGCAGGGGCAGACACAGATGATAGGGTCATAAAATTAATTGTAACTCCAGGGATTTGGGTCCGGTTTTATCCTCAGCTATAGGACAAGGACAGAAATTCCTTAGAAGCTGTCTTAACACAATGTACCCCCGAGGTCCGCAGGGGCTATGGGCACAGAGGCACTGTTGCCCACTCAGACAGTGGGGTCTACAAGGCAAGCCCAGGGTTTGAAGTTTTATAATGTGGTTTTACATAAGCCACAAGGAAATGGCATGGGCTACTTGAAAGTGTGGAGCGGCTTATAAGACACTTTGAGATAACCAGGAAACAGAATTCCTTTCATATTTTTATCTTGTCCTCCATTTGTTTTTTAGTTGTCTTGCTTACATTTCCTTTGACAGCTGTTTTTAAGGCAATCTGCCTTTTGGTGTTGTTCCAAAATACACAACTGAGGCTTTTATAGAAACGTTTCTTCCTGCACTCATATTTCACTACTCTAAGTAATAATGAAGTCAGATTATTTCCTCAGATGAGGAAGGGAGGCCAGACGAAGTGACGTAGGAAAGTGCCTGGCTGTGCAGACTGAGGAGCCACTGTGAGATCAGCAAACCCCAGGGGCCCTGGAGAGCAGATGGAGTTTCGCTTGAGGTGGACACAGAAGGACACTGCTGGAGGTTTGAGAGAACCCAGGTGGAGGTTAGGAACCCTCCACCAAGTGCTCAGCTGGATGAGTCCCCAAGGACACACAGGAAACTCTCAGATCCCTGGTGCAAAACAAGGGTGTGCGAGGAGCTGACAGGGGCGCCTCTTGCCTCAGTTGTCAGGTCATGTTTTCTGTAACCCAGGAGGGCGGGCTTGGAAACGAGCACTACAGGCTGTGATAGGGCAAGAGCCACTCACACCACAAATGGGCAGCGACCAAGTCCCTGCACCCAGGGCTGGCTGGGCTGCTCTCCTAACTGTGCCACTCGCAGACAGAGGCCCGGGCACTGCCTCTGGCCTCCGGAACAGTGGGGTGGACCCGGAACAGTCAGATCTCTCGTTTAGCTTTCTGTCGCTGTGACAACATGCCCGAGGTAGGCAGCTCACACAAGGGTAAAACCTTTACTTTGGCTGATGCCTTCTGAGGTTGCGGCCTGCATTCATATGACATCACCAAGGCTGAGAACGCTGCTCACCTCACCTGACTGGAAGCAGAGGGAGGGAGCATGTGCTGGGTCCCCTATGCCCCCTGGGGAGCAGCCTCAGGAATGCTGTCCTCCCAGAAGGCTCCCTTCCAAAAGCCCCTCTGCGTCCAGATTCACACAGCGCATTCACTACGCCAGGCCTTCCCACTCCAGTTCCGAGGCACGAGGACCAGGACTCCACAGCCCCCGGGGTCCCGCTCCCGCAGCAGCAACAGTTTCTGGGTGCGAAACAACGCATGGGAACAGAGCCCCCTTGCAACAGGGAAGGTGTGGAGGGGAGACTGGAAGCATCTTCTATCCAGGCCCCAAGAGACCCCGACTACCCAGTTGCGGTATGATGGTGACCTAGCCCACCGGTCCAGCACAGGTGACCTGATGCCCCCTGCCAGGAAGGAGCCCTACAGGGCAGCACAGTGGGTGGCCAGCCCTGCTGACCTGGGGCAGGATTCCACTCCTCCGGGCCTCAATGGGGAACAAACTCTGCTGTCTCACAGGGCTATTTTGAAAAGCATTTTTAACACAGCCAGTGGAAGGTGTAGTGAAAGAGGAACTCGTAGGGCCCTGGAATACAGGGTGCCTAAGATGAACAGGGCTCTGCAGGGTTACACTGCTGTTGCTTATTATTAGCCTAAGTTCGTGTGTCCATTTAGCAGTCAAACAGCCATCTGAGGTGCATTACAGTCTTCAGGCTATGAGGATAAAGAAAAACAGCCACAGCAGAGTTGGAAGGCTTGGAAAAGCCGCCTGTGTCACTATGGCCTGGCCAGGTGCAGAAACGACAGCCACCGCACCACGGGCTCCTGCCGCCCTGTGTCTGAACCAACAGGATAGGCCGGAGCTCCTGGATAGCCGCTGGCGGGCAGGGACCTGGGGTGACTGCCCACCCTCTGCGGTGCATGGGCCACACTCTGTTTCTCTGGGAGGAGCCGCTTGGGCTAGGCTAGCACGGCCTACACACGACATGAGAGCAGCACAATTGCCTTCCTGCGGTGCTCCGTGTGCAGCAGATCTGTGTCCCTGCAGGGAAGGGCAGCACATCTGAAAGCAGTTACAGCCACTGCTTCCGAACCCAGGAGACAGGCGCGTGGGTCAGTGTCGCACAAAGGACCTGTGCTGGGGTCTGGGTTATAATGCACGAGGTTGCGTGGCTGTGCCAGGGAGTCTCTGCCTGCAGTAAGGAGTGCACAGGTCACAGGGCCTGAGAGACACTGCATGTCCCCGAAGTCAGGTTTTACAAAAGATACAGCCCTACGAATGAAAGGAGCCCATGCTCATCAGCCTGTCTGTCTGCGAGCGCTGCTTTGAGTTTTGCAGTCAGCCAGGGTGCTCAACTCGGCCCAATAAAACTCACGTGTTAATTCATGCAATTCACACATCCACAAAGCACCGACAAAATGGGTCACTATCCTGTCCTCTTCTTAGAGTAGAATCCTGATCTGCCAACTTCACTGCATTAAGAAACACCTAGCAGATTGGCAAACGGGTCCCTCCCTGGGTGTGTCTAGGTGTGGTGAGCTGTGACCTTGGGCCCTCTATCCGACCCCTCATCCTTTCCTACCCAGCTCTATTCCTCTGCTGCACTTCTCCTGCCACCATGAACTAAGCAGCTCTGCCCACCCGGCCCTTCTGCCTTGGAGCCCGCAATGGGTGAGATCCCCTGAAACCATGAGCCAGATCAACCCTCCCCTCCTTGCAGGCGGGGGTGTTAGTTGTGGAGCCTCAGCTATGGGAAAGCTAATGCACCTTGACTAACACACCTTCCCTTAGAGACTCTGAGACCAGTAGTGTAAAAAAAATCACAGCGCAAAGATAAAATGGCAGGAACAAGGCCAGTGTGCTGAGGAATCACACAGAAGCACCTGGTAGCTCAGTTTTGCAGGGCAAGGAAAATGCTGAGAGCCCACCCTGTCTGTGCGAGGACCAGAAAGATGAGCACCAAGCAGGACGGAGAGAAGCCACTATGAGAGGAAAGAGCATCCTAGATAGTCTAGAGTCCAGAGATGCACCACAGCCTGGGGCCTCTGCTGGGCACTGCTCCCAAGACTACAGAACACAAAGGGTCAGTTCCAGCCTTACACTGCACCCATCCATCCCCTCTGAGTCACATTTCTGAAAAGCTGGATTTTCAGAACTTGTTATGATAAAAAATATCACCCATGGAAACAACAGCAAGCAGCGTGGTCTGACATGAGCCCAGGCTGGAGAGCTACACTCATCCTGTAAGCAAGTAACTGTGCTTATTTAGGAGTGAAATAGCAAGGTTCTCTCTTCGGTCTTCGTGCATTCTTTTGAGCAACCCCTAAACTGTCAGGACCTACACAGGCAATAAATGAAAAAGCTAGGTACTTTACTTAGACTATGGGTGCCATATCTGGGGCATTAAGAAAGGAGGAAGTGTGGGATTCGGGGCTGGACACAGCAAAGTGTTCACAGTGAGTGCTGGACATCCTGACAGGACTTAGACCTGGGAGGGTTGGGGTGGGGTGGGGTGAGCACAGGAGGAGATAGCAGGAAAATGCGGGGATTGCAAAGGGTCTTATCAGTGCATTGTGGAGCCTGCTGCCACCAAGGCCAGTGGGAGCCGAGGGGTGGACGGTCCCCACCACAGGAGGGCAGCACCATACCCCCTTGCAGGGATGTATGGTGTCGAGTCCATGTCTGGCATGAGGAGAGCTGTAGAGTGGGGACAATGCTTGATTCCTAAAGCCACTGCAATCTAGAGTTCACACTATGGCTCCTGTCCCAAAACCAGTCCACCCACAGAGACACTGTTGCCCTTACACCTGCCCAGCAGCTGTGGCTGTCCCTGTCCTCCTGTCCTCATGTTCCTGGAGAGCCCTTTGCCAAGTGGAGCACAGGCTTCATGGTGAGGGTGAATGGAATCTTCCTCAGAGTCTGACCTGCCCAGGCTGCCTGACTGGTGCGTCCTCCACCCTCCCTGCACGGCGGCCTCCAGAACCCGGACCTCTACAGCCACTGTCACTGCTCGTCCGCATGTTTGATGGTGAGTGGGCTGACCATTATCTCCTCAAATATTTTATATGCAGAGTTTCTCCTTTAAAATGTTATATTTCTGGGCAGGAACTCACAGCAATCCTCCTGCCTCAGCCTCCTGAGTGCTGGGATTACAGGTGTGCACCACCACGCCCGGCTGAGAGGAATCTCTTCTTCGGCATGGGAAAGTGTTTTGTCTTCTTTGTCAGTCTAAAGCTGCAGCACGACCACCTGCTGTGGCTGGGCCCGTGTGTAGCCCAGAGCTAACATGCCAGAAGTGTGGCTCAGAGCAGAACCTGTGGGAGGGGAACCTGATGGGGGCCCCGCCCCGAGGGACGCGTGCCCACCTCTGGCAGTGGCCAGGCCTCAGGGTTCCTAGACCGGACTGGTCATGGGGAGAGAGGCCTTGCAGCGGGAGAGGCTGGCCTCGTGCTCTCCATTCCCCTCCCATTCGTCCTCACCCAGCCTCACTGGACAATGCTCCTGCCATGAGCTGAGCCATGAGCTGAGCCCCACAGAAACAGGAAGGACACAGTGCCAGGCTCTGGGCATCTCCACTCAAGCTGTGCCCAAGTAAACCCCTCTCCTTCACAGAGCTGTCAGCCTCAGGCCATTTGTTCTAGCAACAGAAGTCAGACTAAAAACTTCCCAATTTACCCGGCACCTCCAAAATTAGAAAACAGCTTGGTGTTAGGTTGTGGCTAACCATCGTGGCCATCCTGGGCCCAGGGGGGAAGTGAGAGGAGCCAGGCTGCCTGGGGATGGGATGTGCAGAGGACGGGACTGCTCCTGTGTCCCACACTCAGGCTCTCACATGGACCGACATGACCTGGGGACCAGCCCCAAGGCCTCCCTGAAAGCCTCAGCTCCTGAGCCACAGCTAGTGAGGCAGGGCCCTAGGTTAGCCCTTCCTCTCCTCCTCTCAGCCCACCAGGCCCTCCGGGAAAGGGACTGATCCCTGCCCCGCCATGCTGTGGAAGGCCCAGCTCTCTGGGTCTGCTGTCTGTTGGCAGAGCTTGTGCTCTGGCCTGGGCGGGGGTCAATGCTGGTCCTGCAGCCAATTCCACCACCATGAGGAAACGAGTCCACTGGCTTGAGATGTGCTCTCCACATCCAGCTCAGCTCCGAGCAGCCATGGAGGAATAGGATACTATGTGTGGGTCCTCTGCATGAGGGCAGGACAGGTGTGGCCATCATCACATCCCAGAGAAGCAGATCTCAGGCACTACAACCTGCAGGTGGAGCACCTGGGGCAGCGGTCGGGCTGGCACAGGGCCCTTGGGAGACACCACTGGGCATGAAAGGGTTTTTCGAGGACATAGGATCCTGGCAGTAAAATGTACATGGCAAACACTGCAGGTTCAATAGCAAGGAAAAAATAGCTCATCAGACAAAACCGTTTTGTAATGACTGTGAGAGAATGGCATGAAACATGGAGATTACAGGAGAGCATAGCTACCTATCACAGACCACGGGATCTACACAATAAGCCAAACGGCGAGCATCCACAAGGCATAGCCACGAGTACTAGTGTATATCATGGCTATTGGAAGGATATTTTATTCATTCCCATCAAGATTGTAAGAACCTTGAGTAAAACTTTATAGACTTTTCACATAAAGGTCTAAGTACACAAAGACTAGGGGGACCACAGGCTCTGTGTTGCCGCTAATCAACTGCTCCTTTAACTGGCAGGCACCTCAGACAGTACATAGGTAAGGAAATGGACATTTCCTAAAAGAATCTCTACTTAGGGGAACACCCGTGAGCCGGTTTTGACTTGCAGGTCATAATTTGCCAACTAATCCTTGAAGATCAAGCAACATCAAGTAAAGTCTTCTCATAACCTCCAGAGCCACAGCCTAAAGCCTGAATACTGCTCAAGACAGGAAATTAAAGACTGTGTCCTAAGTTTCCTTTTTATAACAGCCTCCTCTGTAAGACATACCCCATTCATTCCATTTTACCAAAAAGAGAAACTGAGGCTTACAGAGTGTATGTTTCCCCAGGAAGGCCTGCGGTTTAGAATTTGAAGCACATGGGGCTTTGTACAGTGCCATGGGGCCAGATGCTTATAGGGATGGAGGATCCCTTTGGGCAGAGGGCAGGGGACACAAAGTCACAGCCCCACGAAGTGGGGTTCAGTCTGCTCCCTTATGGGAGCAAGGGGCAGAAACTTGTTCAAACTGGCCAAGGAAAGGGCTCAGGGAAAGGCTTAGGGTTAGGGTCAGGACGTTGGCCAGATGTGGTCAGAACATCCTCACCTTGCAGGACTGGATGCTGTTTCTCCATAGCCAGCAGTGTAACCTTTTCTCCTTCTCACCTCTTTTTCTATTTCCCTCTCCCTCTCTGTCAGGCAGAAGCCCAAGTGTCCCAGTGTTCTGCTTTTCTGAACCGCCATCCTCTCTGTTCGGGGCCCCATCTCACTCCACCCACTGCACAGGACACTGCCACAGTGTCCCCATTGCCCAGTCACCCACCTCCTGGCCGCTGCGGCTCAGTGAGGCTCTGCCAAGTCCTTGGGGTGGGGAAGGCAGCTGGTCAGCACCGGGACAGGGGCCACGGCAGGGGTCACAGGCATTTCCCGAGTCCTGGGGGCCACAGCCAAGGAGGCAAGGGCCTGTGGCACCCAACACGTGTGGGAATGTGGAGGCTCTGCGGAGCCATGCTTGGAGAGGTGGGCACGTACCCCAATGTGCCTCGTGTGGGAAAGCACGAGCAACACCGGGATCCACAATCTGCGGGGAACAGCAGGCAGAGCCAATGAGAATGCATGACCCATTCGCAAAAGATGACTTGAAAAACCTGGGTGCGCTCACTCAACTTGGGCTGAGTGTGCAGGGGCGGGCGCAGAGCCCCACGGGAGTGAGGAGAATGAACACAGCCCTGAGGAGTCAATCACAAAGCTCAGGAAGGGCTTCCATTTCAG
>PVLD010002601.1:0-68805 GCA_004027595.1 Dinomys branickii | reverse complement strand
CTTCCCCACCACCTTCAGTCTCCGTGCCCAGGAGGTCCTGGGAGACAGGAAGATCCAGCTCAGCAGGTTCTATCTTTAGCAGCACCAGTGCTCCCACTTCTGCACACTCCCCACTGACCCAGACCGCAGGTTCCTCAGTGGCTCAGCAGTGATCATGACAGGGCTCCACCCTGAGAGCAGTTCGCCAGGGTCAGGCCCACCCCTCCTGCTGCTGGAAGCAGGTGCTTTCCCGAGGTTCCGAGGTACATAGTGCCATGTGATACCGTGACCGAACCCCGAGTGCACAGAGTAGCTGAAGCTCTGCACAGAAAAGGCCAGCAGGATGTGCTGTCCCCAAGGCTGCAATGACTGGGCTCAGACAGAGCTGGCCCTCGCTGGACTCCTGGGTCCCACTGGACTACACACTGAGGCCTCAGAGCAGGGCACAACCCCACCAGGGACACAGGACCCAGAAGGGACAGTGGGGCAGGACCCCTGGGCCGAGACGGACAGGGCAAATTGGGAACAGACCTCAAGGGTGACGCGGGAAGAACAGTGCCAGTTCTGCAGAGAATCCACGTTTCTCTGAAATTGCATGGAGATGGGAACAGAGTGCCTGGGCTTTGCACGGTGGAGCCTCCATGCACACTGTCCTGGGAGTGTGTTTCCCGGCACGCTCACCCTGAGTGTAACAGAATACAGACTTGGAGAGTTGCACTGTGTGACTGACCTAACAGGCTTTGCCCATCTCAGGGTGGCCAGAATTCACTGCCCACATGGGGTGGACAGATGTACTTGGGAGGCTAAGACAGGAGGATCACTTGAAACCAGGAGCTTGGAGCCAGCCAGGGAAACAGTAAGATCTCCCCTCAGAGTACTACTACTAGTGACAGTAATTCACCCTGGAATCACCTGTCACCCTCCGATGTTCTGAAGACATCTTCCAGAATGGAAGCCACATGCAAGTAGGACTTAACCCAGGAATGAGAAACGAAAGAGAAGGCAGGACCTAAGCCAGACTGACACTGTGTCTCCACAAAGAGCCCTACCTTGCCGCCTTCTCACGTAGACATCACCCAGAGACAGGGCATTATTTCCATTCTGACATCTTCTCTGAGTACCCCTTGTTATCTGTTTTCCCAAAAGAGGGAAAAACTGAAAAGACGGTATTTTGGGAAATGTCTCGCTGCTACACAAAATCAACACCATGTGCCCGCCTTGGTGAACCTGACAACTGCAGCACTCACAACAATGGTGGGAATGTTGTGATCCACTCCGCCATCATTGTCAGTTACCGGCCAGAGGAGGCTGCAGACAGCTCAGGTTTTGTAATTTTGCCACTTATCCTTTTCCTGTTAATTTAAAAATATCACAGTGTTTTAATTGCACTCAATTTAATGCACTATACCTGCCAGTTCCAACACACTTCATTATTTATGTTGCTGAAAAAGCACTTAAAAATCAAATTGCGTAATTTGTACTTGTGTATCTTTAAGGTAGATTTATATCTGAAGCTGTTGCAGAGCTGTGGCAGCATTGCTCTGAATATTAAATTTTAGGAAGCTGTCACCCCCAAAACATTTCCAGGGAATAACAGGAATGGGTCATTAGTTATTTGTGCAGGAAGCTATTACAGCCAGAACTGAAATGCTAATTCACAACCTCAGTTCTCCGAGGAAGGAGCCCAGTGCCAGGCGGCCAGGGGCCAAATCCCAGGTCCACTCAGGCCACAGCTTGTGGTCCTGGGGTCCTGACAGCCACTCAGGCCTCACTTCCTCCTCTGTTAAGTGGGAGCCTCAATGCCATCTCCCTCAGGGTGTGGACAGTGATGCCTGACCTACACCGGGCAGCCCTGCAGTATGTACTGGCAGCAGGATTTTCAGTACAGCGGTAACCAGCACGCGTGCAGCACAGTCCCTCTCATTACCTTACTCTGTGTTAGTGTCAGGGTGACCAGGCCCCCAGTGTTCGTCCTCTGCCATAGCAGTTTCTCTAGGGAAACAGGACAGGGTTTTCCTGAGCTGAGCGGCCACTTTGAGGGTGCTCATGAAGGTGCCCCCAGCAGCACGCTCCAGTCACCATGTGAAGGCCCACTGCCACGTCTGTCTGCATCGCTTTTCAGGCTTATGCTACCCGAGATGCACACAACCTTCACCTCCAGGGCACATGGGAACCAGTGAGGACCAGAGCTGTGAACGGCTCAGCTTCCCATAGCCAAGGCCAGGAGCAGGAGAGAATGGGGAGTGCAGGAGGGACAGCAGGATACCCAGCTACGCACTCCAAGGGGCCCCGACTCCGGGACACTCTGACCTCCTACCTCTGCTGGGAGGAGAAGCCTCACTGCTGTTTGACCCAAAGTCTGGGTTAGGAGGCTTCATTAGAATTCCTCCCATGGTCAACAGTCCCTGGGCTGTTGGGGCAGAGGTCCCGCTACAGTGGTGCATGCAGAAGTTAGCATGCTGGGCCTTGAGAAGGGACCACAGACAGGAGGCACGGAGTTCAGCAGGTGACAGGGGGCCGCTTCTGGCCCCTCCCCTCCCAGCCTTCCCCCTGAGGTCTCCCTTGTACCTGGGCTCCCACCAGCCCGACAGGAGCCCTTCTCAAGTGCAGAGCCTCTCCTTGCCCTTGCACTGCCCTGTGTGCCTCCAGACCCATGTAGACCACAGCTCTTCTTCTCCTACCCCACCCTCACTTCCTTCTCCCCCAGCACTGGGGTTGACCCCAGGGCCTTAGCACTGAGCAAAACTTATTAAATTTCTTTTTTATTATTTTATTTATTTATTTTTTGGTACTGGGAGTCGAATTCATGACCTCGTGTTTGCCAGGCAGGCGCTGTACCACTTCTTTATTTTGAGGCAGTGTCTTGCTAGGTTGCTAGGTGCTCGGGCTGAGCTCAAACTTGCAATCCTGCCTCTGCCTCCTGGAGAGCTAGGGTGATAGTGCGTGGCCATGCCTAGCTGGGCAGCTCTCTGGGGCCAGCTCTGCTGCCTCTTGTCTCCTTCCCCTCCAGCCACATCTCTGGTGGAAACCCCTCTGCCAGTCTGCACTGGAAAGGGTGGCCTGGTCCTTGGGAACCAGAACAGCACCCATGGGCCTGGTCTGTAGCCCTGAGCCAGGGCCACAGGGAGCAGTCTTGTGGAGGGGAGCACAGATCTTCTGAGTCCATATCCCGCACTTCCCAGGCTGGGGACCTGGCCGCTTGCCATGAGGACCCTTGCCTCCCTCCTGCCACCACACCACCTTCTCTCTCTGTACAGTCCACTGTCACTGGCTGCCCGTACGGGCTTCTCCTAGGCCAAGGCCTCCTGTACCTCTCTGACTTGCAGTTGCCCTGAGCCCCTGTGCCGACCACCACAGCTGGTACAAAGTGCTCAGGGGGTGGCACTTTCTGAGCATTCATCCAAGTGTGCATAGGGTCAGAAGCCCCAAGTGTGCTCAGAGCATCAGGCAGGCAAAGTAAACATCACGATGCCCACAGTAGGCAGCATTCCCCCTCAGAGCCCACGAGTGGAAGTGTGTACCATTGCAGGGCCGGCAGATTGTGTCCAGCTGAGTCAGAGGTGCAGAGGCTCTAGCAGGAATGGGGCAGTCACTTCCCCAGGCGCTTCAGAGCCAAGCAGGGATCGCACACTGCACATTACACCTCCAGGCACAGAGACAATGTCAGTGTTTCCCTGCTGGCCACACTGAGCTGGGGGCCAAATGCGTTCCACAGGGGTTTGGGGACTTCCTGTGCCTAGAATCAAGACGACAGGAACAGAGTGAAGAGAGACAGCTGGCCAGGAATGGAAGACAGAAGGAAGGAGGTGCACAGGGGCTCAGAGTGAGGAAGACACGCAGGGTGCCAAGGAGAGGGAGGGCGTCTGTGGGGAGACCAGAGGGAGGGCATCCTGTGGGACCAGAGGAAGAAGAGAACGGTGCAACCCCCAAAAGAAGCAGAGGTGCCAAGGAAGGGGGAGAAAGGGGAGAAAGGGTGGAGCTGATGACGCAAGGGAGAATCCTGGGAGCTCCCCACCGGCTCCTCCCACCAGGGGGTATAGGAGGACAGCCCAGGAAAGGACCTCGCTCTGCGCTTTACGGGACCCTGCAGGAGTAACCCTGGGAGGAAGGCAGAGGGAAGTGCTGATCAAGGCCCAGGGTGGCGGGGCTACGATCACCCAGGTGCTGCATGCCTGTGTCCCCTCCCCAAATCCTGGACTTTCAAGGATGTCAGTAAAGGAAAATGAACAGGACCACGCAGGCCAGCAAGTAGGCTCAAAAGCCCAGCCCACGCAGCAGCTGAGCAGGGTGCAGAGCTCAGGGCCAATCCACTGACATCCAGGGGAGCAGCGAGCCCTGCTGGAGGAAGAGCAACCCCGGCCTTTCCTCAAAGGGGCAGGGAAGGAATGAAAACAGATCTGTTGTCGCCCTAATGCCAGAGCCACATAGGGGCACGGATCCTGGGGACAGGAGTGTGGCTGGGCTCGGCTGGCGGTCGCATGCTCCCTCCTCACCAGCACAAAGACCACACCTCAGGGCATGAGAGGCAGGTCACCCACATGCAACACAGGTGTCCCCGCTCACACCTGTCCTTCGCTAGACGCAGCACACAGGTGCCAAGCACCACTTGTCTCTCCAGTGCCCAGTGTGCCCAGCCCTGCATTACTGTTTCCAGGAGCACCGCAAAGGTCTCTCCGGCTCGACCACCCCCTGCTGCACACCTGCGGCCCTGGGTCCTTAGTGGTTCAGGCACGAAAAGACCAAGGGACAGTGCTGGCCTCCGGGCAGGTTCTTGCTCTCCCTCACTCTTGCCTCTTCTTCCACAGCTGTCTATGATCTAACTTAGAGCACAAGCCTCGCCCTTGTTATTGAAGTAATTTCTTTCTGAGAATAAAATGTTTTTGTTAAAAAGCTAAAATGGAACCAATTCCCATTAAGTGGCAAAAATTATAATTAAAATTGTTTATTATTAGGAGACATTATAATGCACCATAGCTAAGCCAGCTCACCCTTCCCTAGCAATCAGTTTCTGAAATTAAAAACCCATGAGGGCTAGGGATGCAGCTCAGCAGTACAGTGGCACAGTGCTTGCCTACCGCATGCGAGGCCCCTGGGCTCAACCTCAGCACCATAAAATAAATAAAAGAATAAAAAGACATCACTGTAAATGATGCTTCCTACCAGTCCCATTAGTCTGAAAAGTGTAAACATGGTGCCTCCTGACGAGGAACCCTCCACATGCCACCAACTGGCAGTGTCGTGGGCACTGGCAGTGTCTGAGCCTACTCACTCCTTTGAATACTTGGGGTCTCCAAGTGTCGTCCTGCATGACTCTCACTAACTGGTCGGTACCTGCTGCCTAGAAGCCAAAGCTGCTGCCTAGAAGCCAAGGCTGCAGCCTGTCATTTCACTGAAAGTACCATATTCATTTTTTAAAGTAAATACAAGCTTTCCCTATGTCAACATCACAAAACAAAACGTGGTATTGAAACACATATTTTAGGAAGTTTTAGTATTAAAAAAAAGAGAGACAGCCCAATTCTTCATGATAGCCCAATGGTGGGAAATCCCCACTGTGCACCCACAGAGGGACAGGCCTGTGACCTGTGACCCCGACTCCGTGGAGGACAAGTTGGCTTTAAACAGGGAGAGGGATTTCTGCCACATGTCACAGCCACACAGGAAGGGGATGCCACTGCGCAGAGCGGGCCGCCAACGGGCAGGTGCAGTCTGCAGGGTTCAGGGCTCAGACGGGGAGGGCCTGTGGTGCCCAGCCACAGCCTCCCTGTGGTCTGCGATCTTCTGGCTGCAGCTGGGCGCCTGCCCTCCTGGGCTCTGCAAGGCATCAGTGGCAAAGAATCCTCTCCTGTCTAAAGAGTCCCCACCTGTCTCCAGATTCTGACAGACACAGTCCCATGGCTAATTACTGGCAGGCAGGGATCAAAACCTTGATCCCTGAGCTCTCTGCTGCAGTGTGCTGCTGGACTCTATGACGCTCTTCAAAGAGAACCGAGTTGAAAGCTGAGTTCTATGCTGGGTGTGGGCTTGGGAGTGAACTTTTGTGCGAGGCGCCTGCTCCTGCTTGGAGCTCTCTTGCAAGGCTCCTTTCCTTTGCTGTCAAGCTGCAGCTCAGGCACTGGGTGTGGTGAGTCCTGCTCAGCTGAGGAATGCAAAGGAAGGTCCTGTTGCTGCTGCTGCGTGTGCCTGCGATGCAGTGGTGGGGAGTCACCTTTGTTTCTGGAGGGATTACATACACTCCAAACAACACAGAGGGTGCAATCTGCATGGGCTCCTGTGTCTTGGCCTGTGGAAAGACCCTCAAGCTGGCACTGAAAGGACAGGATGCTTCTGCACAGCTGCCTCAAAGCATGGGCCTCACATTAAGCCTTTCATAGACACCCACACATCCAGCCCCCAGGCTTCCTTGCTGCTCCTCAGCTGGAATGAGTCCTCAGCCATGGACCCTTTGCAGTTGCCAGGTCCCCTGAGAGACTGCACCCTCTTCCCATGTGCTGACACACCCCCTAACTCCACCTGGCTTCCAGGCAAAAGCCTTCCCCAAGCCCTGCACACCTGGACTGACTTTAGGCAGCAGGAATGTGATCCACTCTTCTCTGCCTGGCTCCTCACTGATTACCCCAGGGCTGTGTGTTCTCAGCCCAGTGCCGGGATGGGGCTGGCTCACAGCAGGTGCTCCACGGAGACAGAAGAGCCATATATGCACACACCTGTCAGGGCTCGGGAATTCTGTGCAGCAGGACCTAATACTGGCCCTAAGTAGCTAAGACCTGCATGTAAAAGCCATGCTGACAGAGCGTGGGTTCTGTGAATTCTATGGCCTCTGAGACAAATGTTTTGGCTTTTTAGAATCTCTGTAGTCAAGCAGCATGGAGTGAACAAGACCACCTGGCAGGGGGGCAAAGCTGTCAGCCTATGCAGCAGTGGCACTCGCACGGTGGTGGCAGTGTTTCGGTGTGGGGTCTGCAGATGGGCCAGGGGATTTGGGAGGGCCAGCTGGGCAGACCATGGGTGGCAGCAGTGCCAGGCCAGGCCAGGCAAAGCAGCCAGCTGTCCAGGGGGCACAGTGCAGCCCTTGTAGGCCGCAGGAGAATGTCCCTGTGGTCTCCATCCTGCCTGAAGAGAGATGCAAGCATGAAGGTCAGCATGCAGAGGTCCAGGACCGGGCCACAACTATGCCTCTGTTCTGCTCGCCACAGAGGCCCAGCAGCAAAACAGGGCAGAAACTCTTCCAATGAAGCCTATGAGGGTGGACAAGCACTCTGAGGGTGAGAGAGCATTGTGCCAGGGCTCCACCGGCAGCCTTTGAATCGCTCAGCTTTGCATAGAGGAGCAGCGTGCCTGGCAGCGTCATAGCACCAAAGATCAGTGAGAAGGTTTGGAAAACAGACAGGAAAGGGGGTTCTGGTCACCCCGACCCAGTATTTCTCTGGGACTCATCTCTGCACTCGACTCTCCTGCATTCAACCTGCAGTCTTCTGGGGACCGACTTCTGTGGTAGGCCACGGGTGCCGACTCCAAGTGCTCCTCAGACTCCATGAAGCCACCATCTCCTGCCAACCAGGCTGTGAAGGGGGCCGAGGGCCCTCGGTTTGTCACTGTCCTTCAGTGCCTGGTGCCTGTTGTCACAAGCCATCACACCAGTAGAGCCTGGCAGGCTGTGCTTCCCACTGCCTCCAGAACTCCAGGGTTCTGCTCAGAGCTCTGCACCTTGCTTTTTCCTGGGCTCCTGTGCCCACCACACCCAGACTGCCCAGGGTGATGCAGGGACAGGGTGGGGACATCACTAAAATGAAAGCCTTCTCCTTGCATCCCAGTATGCAGAGATAGCCAAGAAACAGAAAGAAAAGCAATATAAATGTTAATAAGAAATTGTTGGCTTTTGCTGTGACTTAGGCTAATCTAATGCATCCCAGCAAAGAGGGAATTAGACAGCTGAAGGACAGGAAACCGTGGGGCCCCGACATGCTGAAGCCCAAGGGGCTGCGCTGTTCATCAAGATGCAGTTCCAGGCTTCTCGGGGTCTCCATGCTGGGGTGCAGCTCCTGCACTGGTCCCTGTCTTGCTGATGTCCAGCGCACAGGGCCTTCCATGCAAGCCCAGGGAAGAATAGGTAAGGACACACAGCGGCGTCCACACAGGCCAGTGAGGTTGCCAGCAATCGTGATACAGCATGTGAGACATGATACCAAGGCGCAGGCCCAGATACTAAGTGGGTCAAGGAGAGATGCATGTTCCCAGGTACACACGGCGAAGAGAGGCACAGCCACACCTTGTGGGAGACCTTGTGCTCTCGAGGGTGAAGAGGAGTCAGGCTGTGTCCCAGGCAGCACCCCTAGGTCCCAAGACCAAGAGCCACAGCGGTCGCTAAACACTGTCCCCAAGGAAGGCCGCAGTCACTGCTGGAGGGATAAGTACCTCATTCCACAGCAGGTGGGAGATCCTGAGGCAGAAGATGTCCCCAGGTGCCTAGGTACCCAGGGTCTCCCCGAGGGCTTGGCAAGAGGAGGGTTAGAGGAAATGCTGGGGTGAGGGAGACAGACCTGAGGGAGAAGACCTGGCCACTCAAGCAGGGATGTGGGCAGCTAGCTGATGCAAACCACGAGGAAGTAGCTTCCCCTTCTCAGGGTCTGGGAGCAGATGGCCCCAGGGTGCCCAACGCCATGACTGTGACACAGCAAATGCTGCTATGTCAGCCCCTGGGCATGCAGTGAAGGTGACAGCAGGACAGGGAACAGGCCCACACCGTGCTTGAGATGCGCAGGTGGGAATGTCAGTGGAGAACCTCAGAGCCAGCATCAGAGAGGCAAAGAGCTCACTGCCCAGCCAGGACCTGCGTGTCTGCGGGGCGCTCATCCCCCTGGGGAGGGGAACTGTGGGGAGATTCCAGGGAGGCCCTGATCCACATGCTTCCTCTCCTCAGGCTGAGGCAGCACCTCCTCTCTCACGGCCACCTGCGCCCTCTCATTGCTTTCATCATGGACTTCTAGACTTTAGGGGAGAAGGAAAAGGCAGCGGTTTCATTCCCCACTCCTACTCGATGTTCTCAGGAACAAGGCCCTGCAGATCCCAGACCCCATTCAAGCCCAGAGGCATGCTGAGACTGGCCCGGAAATTGGAGGTCCCTCCTCCATGCCCCAAGTCCTGGCGAGGTGACTTCTTTCCATTAACCTGGCCTGGGTCAACCCCCCAGCCCTGTGACTCCAGCAAGCGGAGGGCTGCCCTGGAGCAGAACCTCCTCTGAGACCCTGCTGCCCTCTGCAGCCTTCAGGAGGTAGAAGCTTTCTGGAGGGGGGCCCCACCTTCCAAGCCCTGAAGCTAGGGGGCAGAGCAATGGCAGAGGGAGAGCAAAATCCACCTGCCCGCCTGCTGCTACCAGGTCCCTCAGTCCAGAGGCCTGGCTGATGGAGTCCCCGGCCTCTTGACCTGCACTCACCGCAGCGCCCCTACCCGCCCCACCTGCTCAGGGCCCTGTCACTCCTCCATGCCTGTCGCTTGCTGCCAAAGGAATCACCAAGGCGACGCTCAGCAGCCCCGGATCTGCACAAGCTGGGTCTGCTTTGGCACAGCCATCCAACCCCTGGGCCATGGGCAGTCACGCAGGGGCTCCACGGCTGTGCCGACCTGCGTGAGCAGGGGCCTGAGCTGCCCAGGAGGCGCTAAACAGGTTCCTGCTCTGGTAGGCCGCCCTTCCTGGCCGGGCTCCACTGCACGGGACAGAAGCCAGCGGCTCCCTCACCACTGCGGGACCCAGATGGCAAATCAGAACAAACAGGAGAGAGGACGCCTCTCCTGCATCTGATGTTCAAGGCAGGAGATCTCGGCTGGGGACGCCAACCACGCCCGCGCAGGGCCAGGCAGAGCTCAAGCCAGCTGTTTTAGATACACTGTATGCACACGAGCGGTTTTTTTCAGGGATCTGTGTCAGGGTCTCAGTGGGTGCAGCAGCGAGTCTGTGGGGAGTCCTGGGACTGCGGGTCTGTCTGAGCAGTGGGCGTGTCCCCTAGTCAGTGGGTGTGTCTCAGCATCAGAGGGCGTGTCCCTGGTCAGTGGGTGAGCCTGGCAGGGTGGGCCAAGTTTCCTCTTCTCCCTTCGGGAGGACTCCGAGTCTAAGGCTGGCGCAAAAGATCAGACAGCCTGCAGGGCCCCACCTTCAGGCAGCCCTGCGGCGCCATCTGTCCCCTTTCTTCAGGACCTCAGTGCCCTTGGCCGCTGAGGAAATGGAGAGGGAAATGAGCTGCCAGAAGCAGTGCCAGGGGCAGAATCCACTGCTTCGGCTGTGTCCTCCCGCCTTCACCTGCAGCTGTCATCGCTGCAGACGAGCTGGGCGGCTCTCGGTGCCCTTCATCGTTCCCGCACCCATCCGTCAGTGGCTCTCCGTGAGGAGAGCACCCGCCGCCTGCCCATTGCGGGTCAGGCTCCTGCCAAACACTTGACGCCGCCGGACCTGCATACCTGGGAAGATGCAGGGGCAGCGTTACCGCGCCCTTTGCAAAGAACTGGACCTGAGGGGGGTTGCCCCCAGAGAACCCCAGGATGAGAACCCCCCCAATAAGTGGATCTGAACACTGGCTGCCCTTACCCGGAACACTGCCGGGGGCACAAAAAAGTTCTGAGAAGACACCAGGACCGGCACTCCGTCCCGCTATCTCCCTGTGATGCCGGCTGTCTGCTCACGTCCGGTCCCATGGCAGCACGCTGCTCTTTTCCGTGGCTGCTTCCCTCCTGGCCAGGTCAAGTGTGGATCCCAAGCTCAGCCCACCCCGGCACAGGCCAGCCACTCTTGGAGGCTAACACCGCCTCCCTCCGCCTGCAGGATGTTCCCGGGCACCGTCTGCAGTGCGAGGATGGGGCAGCACGGCTTGAGCTCCAGTAAGTCTGGGCGGAAGAGTAAAGGGCTCAGGCCAGGGAAGCAGCTGCAAGTTCAAATCCCAGCTCCACCCAGGACCTGGAGAAGTCCGACTCAGCCTCAGGAGAGCCCTTAGCAAGCAAACAGCTGCTGCAGACTCCTTGCAAAGCTGGTAAATTCCTCGAAGACAGAATGCACACTAACAAACACAGGGAGGCAACGCAGCCCTGGGAAGAGACACCTGGGGCCCAGACACGGCACAGTGAACCTACACCCCGTGAAGCTCTCCTCTAGATGCAGACAGAAAGCCGGACAACTGTCCCGGTCTGGGCCCAAGGGAGTCAGCACCCTGACTTGTGGGCCAAACAGCAGCCTGAGAAACATCAGCATCCAGTGTCCGGCAAACCCTGGCATCACCACCAGGCCCAGAAGTGGCCCAGAAGGGCGGCCCAGTCAAATGAAGTCACAACCTTTGTAGGAGTGGGGGAGCGGGGGAAGAGCTTGCTTCCTTCCTGCCCTGATCCTCAGGCCCTGCTGCCCACAGAAGACACATCCTGGTCTACATCTGCCCTCAAGGCCAAATGACCTTCTTTCTGAGAGTCTGGCAGCAAAGTGCAGAGATGCCAGGGGAGCAGGAAGGCCCCCACATCACACAGAGCTGCCACAGACCAGCTGTGGCAGCTGGGGGCTCCTCACCTGGTGACTGAGCACACTGAATCCTAAGCGCTGTGGCGACGCAGTTCCTCAGCCAGGGCCCTGGTGACACAGCCTGAGTGTGAGCTCCCCATGCCCCACTCTCAGGCTCCAGCTGATGCCTCCCAACCCCTCTCCCGCACTCTTTGGAATTGAGAACGTTTTTAAAAATTCAAGGTGCTTGAAAAGCTCCAGTTTGTAAATGCCCTATTTGGCCCTATCTATCTGAAAAATGCAGGCACGTCCCAGGAAGGAGGAGAGGAGGGTTCTGCTTTCCTTTTGGTTTCCTGATAGAACCAGCTGCCACCCACTGGTGAACACATACCCACGGTGCCGATGGCACCACTGTGACTAGTGGGGATGGGGGCCCTGGAGTGAGTACCCCAGAAAAGTCCACAGCCTGAGCCCAGCTGAGAAGACCAAGACAGAAACTCAGGATAGGACGTGAGCTTCCTGCTGGAAATGCCACTGAGATGTAACGAACTGTCATCACTGCTCTCATGTGGGGACACAGCCACCTCAACCAGGCGCTGACTCTCAGACCCAGAGAATGGTGGCTTCAAGTGAAGGAGAAAGGCCTTGGCTGCTCTGAGAAAAGAAGGCTACATTGGTCACACACATCCTGGAGATAAGAAGCGGGCTTGCCCCCCAGCCTGGCGCTGTGTGCACCTAGACTACCTCCTGACGGCCAGGACAGCTGTGGCTATGTGAAGATGACTGTGCTCCAGATGTCGACTATTGGAAGAAAGGGCGTCACAGAAGGTGGCTGGGGTGGTGTGTGTGTACACATAGGACCCAGGCAGAGACTGCAGCTGAGCCTGTTGTGCTGGGCTGGGCATGCTGCCCCTGGCCACACTGGGTCGTGGACATGGCCTGTCTTCTGGAGACATCGGCTTCAGCAGCAGAAACTGGTCCCCAGCTCAGGAGGTTGACGTCCAACACCAGGGTCTCAGCGGGGCTGGCTCTCCAGGGCCACTGTCTGAGGCCACTCACACATCAGCCTCCACGCTGTCTTCACGCCGTCCTCCTTCTGCACCTGTCATTGCCTCCACAAGGCATAGTCTCCCTGCCAGGTCGCCCCGATGTCCTTGTCTCCACCTCCGCACACAGTGGCACCGGGAGTCCCAGCTGTCAGAGCTTCAGCCCTGGGGGTACACACTCATGTGGGCCCCCGGTCTCCGTGTCTCCAGACTACCAGGGAAAGTGGGGTGCATAGGAATCTCATGATGCCTGTCATGGTTAGATCCAGAATGTCCCCCCAGTGTCTCTCATGTGTGTATGAGGCTGTGAAGCGGTGCGCGGTGCTCATCAGTGAGTCCGGCACGCGTGGGCTCACAGCCGGATGTGCTGCGGGAGGGGCCTGGCCTGGACAGGGTGTCCTCTTCCCCAGCCCTCTGGTCTCTCTGCCTCCCCACTGCCAATGGTGGGCAGTTCTCCTCTGCCACACCCTCTGCCAGGCTGTTTCCTGCCCTGGAGCCAGTAGACCATCATCAAACCTCCTAAAGCTAGGAGTCAGAAGAACTCCTGTGAGTTGAAGGCGTCAGGCATCTTATTCCAGTGATGGGAAAGTGACTATGATAATTGTTCAAATGGCATGCCAGGCCATGTGGCAGAGACAAGAGCCAAGTTTCCAGGCCTCCAATACCCTGAGAACACACACCTGCCACTCTGCTGGTGCTGTTTTACAGGTAAGAGAGCCAAGGCTCAGGCAGGTTAGGGAGGACATGCAGACCCAAGGCCCATCGTGCTATACCCACACCAATCATCTGTGTCTGGTGTACCAAGCCTGTCCCTGAGCATGTTCAGCCTTCCAGAGACAGCAGTGACCTCCTGCCAGCATGCATTCTCCTCTGTCCTGGGAGGTCTAGAAAATACGGTTATGCAGAGCTCCCTGAGATTCATTTTAATTCCTTAATAGTCACCATTTTAAGAAGGGAGTTTAAAAAGTTTCATTTGCAAAATTTTTATTTATTTATTTATGGAGAGGGCTGCCAGAAATCGAACTCAAGGCCTTGCACTTGCCATGCAGGCACTGTGCTGTTGAGCTACATCTCTGTCTCCTTGCAAAATTTAAAGGCCATTCAGCCTCAATGAGCACCAATTTGATTGATGCCTGTCCTCCAAATTGTACTTCATGCTCCCTCAAGGTTTCTCAGTGCTCCTTAGAATAAAACATGACACAGTCATTTCCTAATAAATTGCTGCTGCATGGATAGGTAGATGGATGAGTAGATAAGTGGGTGAATGGATGGGTGAGCAGGTGGATGGAATGAAGAAAGAAAAGGAAGGAAACATGGGTGGATGAATAGATGGATGGACAGATGGATGGATGAATGGGTGGATGAGTGGAAAGAAGGGAGGAAAGGAAGGGGAAGAATGGAAGGAAGGAGAAGGGTGGATGTATGGTGGCGTGGATGGATGGATGGGTGGGTGGTTGAATGGATGGGTAGGTAGGTGGGTAAATGGATGGGTGTGTGGCTGAGTGGGTGGTGGGTAGATGGATGCATGGAGGGGTGGGTGAGTGGATGGGTAGGTATGTGGATAAATGGATGGGTGTGTAGGTGCGTGGCTGAGTGGGTGGTGGGTGGATAAGTGGATGGATGGATGGGTGGGTGGGTGGGTGGTTGAATGGATGGGTAGGTAGGTGGGTAAATGGATGGGTGCGTGGGTGTGTGGCCAAGTGGGTGGTGGGTGGATGGATGGATGGATGGATGGGTGGGTGGGTGAATGGATGGGTAGGTAGGTGGGTAAATGGAGGGATGCATGGGTGTGTGGCTGAGTGGGTGGTGGGTGGATGGAGGGGTGAGTGGGTGGTTGGATGGGTACGTAGGTGGGTAAATGGATGGGTATGTGGCTGAGTGGGTGGTGGGTGGAGGGAGGAGTCAGTGGGTGGCAAAATCTGTGGATAGGTGGGTCAAGATAACTTCAAAAGGCCCTTTTCAACTTTAAATTCCATGATTCTGTTCTATGAAGCAACATAAAGAGACCACTATTCAATAGCCAAGGGCTACCTCAGACTGGGCTAGCACCTTCCTTCTTTCCACTCTGTCTTCCTTTCCCCAGCCTGCAGGTCAGGGCAGCACTGCCAACTCCAAAGGCAGTGTTAGGCAGATGCCCAGGACGTACCAGTCTGTGCCACTGCAGGTTGAGGCAAAGTCCCTGAAACCAATTAAACCGTCCCCTTATAATTATGCCACACAACTTTGGTGCCCTTTTTTGCTCATCAGCCCCTTTCTGTGTGAAAAGGAGGAAAATCACTGCCATTATCTCACAGCATTACCCCTGTTATCTGTGTTCCTGCACAGAAGACCATTGTCATCAGCACATGTCTGTCTGGGGAGCTGTAGGAACAGGAAACCACCCTGGGCAGTTTCCAGAGATTCAGAAGACAATAGCTCCTGACAGCAAAGCGTTTACAAGTAACTCAAGGAGATAAAAATATTCAAGAATGCAGAATAATGTAGTACAAATTGCATTAATAAGTTAAGCCTCTGAAGAATCAGTCTAGGGATAGCATTTAAAGAATAAAGGCTTCTCGGAAAGATTGGCTTGGCGAATCCTGCGATGAGATGGGAAACAACTAGAAATTTTGCCAGAAAGTTGCCAGGTGGGATCCTGGGCCCTGCAGGATCATGGGCAAGAAGTGTCCAGGGTGCTGAGCAAGTTAGGATTATAGGGGCAAAGATTAAAGGCCAGAAGCCACACTGTGTGTCCAGAAGAAGGTAAGATGCTGAGCTGGCCAGAGAAGGACAAGGAGGGGTTGACAACAAACAGCAGGTGTGTCGGTCACTGTTCTGTGCTGTGACCACACAACGGAAATGCAACTGAAAACAGCAGTGACTCATTCTGGTTCAAAGTTCCAGAAGCTTCCGTTCATGGCTGGCTCTTTCCATGGCAAGAAGAACACGGGAGAAGGGAAGGGACAGAATGAAGCTGCTCAGCTCATGGAAACCACGCAGCAAAGCAGGAAGGAAAGAGCCAAAGACCAGGGGGCCCAGAGTTACCTTCTCGAATGCTCAGCAGTGGCCTTCCGCCAACCAGGCCTCACCTCCCAACAGCGCAGCTAGCTGTGCACTCACCTACAACACATCCTGGGGTGAAGTTGGACCCAACCGCCCTCCCAAGCCCCAACTCAGAACACACGGGCCTTTTAGGAGACGGTTTTGTTCTGCTGTGTTTGAGGTACTGGGGACTGAACGCAGGGGCATTCTGCCCCTGAGACACAGTGCCATCACCTGCTGTTGTCTGATTTTAGGACAGGTCTTACTGAATTGCCCAGGCCAGCCTGGAACTGGCAACCTTCTTGCCTCAGCCTCTGTAGCGACTGGAATTACAGTGCATGCTGCTGCGCTAGTTACATATGATCCTTCTAACCTGCAGCACTCAGACTGATGTGAGGAGCTCCAGAAAGCTGCTCAGTGTCCTCTTGCATGTTAACAAAGTGGTGCAAGTGTCTGGGGAATTAACAACTTGGCAGCAGCACTGATTTGCCTAAGGTAGGATGAACCAGAGGGACCGCCAGTGGTGAACTAAGGATCCCGAGCACAGCAGGAAGGTGGTTTCCTTGGGGAGCTCAGCTCCGTAAGACCAGGGGTGCCTTTCAGAGGGCTTTATCGTGACAGAGGGCACTGGAGTGGAAGATGCATGCTGCATGTCTCTCTCAGAACACCAATCCAACTGTCTGAAACTTCCAAAGCCAGAAACTACTAGAAAAGCTTTCTGATGGCCTGGCACTCCAAACCCACTCTCAGGAAATCAGTCACTCTGCCTGACTGTGCCCCTACTGGGCACGAGGCACTGTGGCACTGCTGACAGCCAGGCCCAAACACACAGCACAGAGTGCTGGTGTTGAGGCCTGGATTGGAGGTACCCCTAGAGGCCTGAGGGCTCAGAGTGGGTGTTTTGGGGTGTGACTGGGTCGTGGGTTGTAAGCTCATCAGTGGACGGAGGTGTGGCTGTCTGGTGGGTAGAAGCAGGTCAGGGGCGTGACTAGAAGGGCTCTCTCGTGCCAGCCCACTGCTCACTCTGCTTCCTGGCCAGCACAAGGTGAGCAGCTCCTCCTCCATTGCACTTCAGCCCGGGGGGTTCTGCTTCGGAGCCAGCTGGCCATGGACTCCAGTGTCTGAAACCTCAAGCCCAAATGACCTTTTCTCCTGTAAGCTGTGTAAATCAGGTGTTTTGTCTCAGCAACAAAGAGCTGACTACCACACAAGGCACTGCAGGAGGAGACGGCGGGACACTGAAGTCCAGCGCAGCCCCGCAGGGACAGAGCGGTTTCCTGGGAAAGGAGGCAGGGCAAGGTGGAAAGGATGGAGGATGCCCTCTGTGCCATGGCTGCAGCTGTGGCCACACACAGGGGACACGTCATTCTTATGCTCAGAAGCCAGGGGCTGGGGGCTGCTGAGGGAGGCAAGCTGCCTAGCATAGACTGGCATGATCTCCATCACAGGCAATACCCTGCCACCCTGCACCCCAGAGCCTTCACACTGTAGTCCAGTCTTGTCCCAACATGCTGGGGGTCGGGGGGGCTGCTCATCCCCTCCAGAGAAGGGACCTCACCCAGTGCCCAGCAGCGCATGCAGGGGCTGTACTCCACACCACTGGGCAGGGATCTCAGGGCTGCCTAGTCGCCAGGGAACCAGCAAGGGGCATGCTGGCTTCTGAAAAAGGAGGCAGAGGCCAGGCCAAGGGCTGCAGCCAGGCACCCTGTCCCTAGCCCCTCCCTGGCCCACAGCAGGACCATATCAGTCTCCTTGCCCCAGAGACCCTCCTGCGGGAATCTGCCCTGCCGTTGCCCGCCACTTGGGAAGGCGGCATGGCAAACACATTGACAGACAGCGACAGCCACATACTCAAGGCCCCGTCACTGACCCGCACGGCGCTTGTCCTCAAAACCTCCCAGCACAGGAGCACTCCACGGAGCCAGAGCCTCCATGGGGGCTGAGATACCTGGGAAGCCTAGAGTCTGCGTCCACCTATTTTTTCTAATTCATCAGCTTTATTGGGAAGAAAGAGGGCGACTGAAATATCTACAGGCCAGGGAGACGGATATGGCTTGGGGAACGAATGCACAAAACAGTCCCTGAAAGGCTGACTGCTCACATGCTTATTACAAAAACAGATGGAACTGGTTTTGCAAAACCGCCTGATTCCTCCTGATCTGGTGCACTGGGTGAAGAAAAACGAGGGTTCTATTTCCATTTCCCTCTGAAATGACGCTAAAATGGCCCCCCAGCAGCTTCTGGCAGGCATGGCCGCCCCTGCCACTCCCCTGCATAGAAGTCTGCCTGGCTCATACCTTCTGCAGAGCCACACGCAGCCAGACAGTACACGGTCGGCACTCATGGGGGCCTGTGCTGTGGTCATGGGTAAGGCTTTTTAAGCTCAGGTTAAAGTTTCCTGGTCTGTAAATGTTCCATCAATGTATTTGTTTGGTACTCAGGATTTAGAAAGGAGTTCTGTGCACGGCTGGTAGGAATGTGAATTGGCACATTCACCACGCAAAGCAGGATGGCTACTCCTTACAAAACCAGGAATGAGACTGGTATAAAGAGATACTTACATTTATGTGTTTGCTTCAGCATTCTTCACAATATCCAAACTATGGACTCAAACAAGGCATCTATTAACAGATGAATGCATAAGAAAACATGGTATATGAACACAAGGGAATAGTATACAGCCACCAAAAGGAATGGAATGTCATTTCCAGAAAAACAGATGAAATCAGAGCATATTACGCTATGTGAAAGAAATCAGCATGAAAAAGACAAATACCTCATGTTCCACTGATATGAGGAAGCCAAACTTTTATGCCAAATTACTGGGGACTAAATGAGTGGCTATCAGAGGCTGGGGGAGTGTGGGGTGGGGAGATACAGCTCCTGAGGACAGAGATCCACTTCAGATAGAAAAATGAGCCAGGCACGGTGGCACACGCTTGTAACACCAGCACTTGGGGCTGAGGCAGGAGGAGCGATGGGAGTTCCAGGCCAGCCTGGGCTACACAGCGAGACTCTGTCTCAAACTCCACCCCAAAGAAATAAAAAAGAAAAAGAGAGAGGGGGAAAACAGAGAAAAGAGAAACAATTTCCAATGGTCCTCAGCACAGCACAGGAACACAACTACAATTAACGGGAATTAATGCACTATCTGCAATGAGCTGAGAAGATTTTGACAGCTCCTACACAGGAACGAGAAATGTCCGTGCCCGAGGCCCACAGTTGTGCCCGCATGCTGGGTATCCACACGCAAAACGTCACACTGCATCTCGTAAACAGATACGGTCACTAAGCCCCACTTCAAAAAACATGTTTAAAATAAAGGAGGCCCTGCCAGTCAGTAAGGATGACCAAAGAGTATGATGTCCGCCTTTCAGGGACTGGCCTGCCCCTCCACCAGGTGGCCTGTGACCTGCTATCCTCCCACAGTGGGCCCCACAGCGCAAGCTCGCTGTCCCCACACCTCACACCTGGGTCTCAGGACCCGGGGCTTAGAGGTCGGCAGACTCCTTGGGGGAAAGGGTGAGTCCTGGCCTATCCACAGGCACCAGCACGGCCCTCCCTCTCTAAGCCACTCCTTGCCTGTAACCAGGGAAACAGGGGGTGCCTCACAGTGTCAAATGAGCAGAGGCAAAAAGCCCTACCGTCAGTCAGTAACAAGCAACACCGGTGTGACCATGCATGCCCTAAATGGAGAGATGGGTCAAAACCTACCTCAACGGCAAAGCAATGCAGGAGTCAGATCAGAAGACATCTGCAGGATGGTCTCAAGGCCTGGAAAGTGACCATGATACTGCTAATGTGGGTGGTCTGATGGCACTCAGCTGACCTTGGGCCCGGGAGGAGAACTAGCCACACGTCTGATTCCCTCTCAAGTGGAGGACAGCTGGGGCCCTGTCACACATGTCCTGTGCACTGCTGCATGTCTCACCCGGTCCCACTGTCCCTAGGACCCGTCACAGTCTTACCCTTTGGTGGCTGGGGCCAGGACTCAGTGGTGCAAGGCAAGGGAAGGTCAGGATACACCCGGCCAGGAAGCAGGGAGCCCCAAGCCTACGCCCAGCCAGCCCAAGCACCCAGGACAGGAGAATCAGAATGGGCAGTGCTGTTCCCGCAATACCCTCTGTTCCACAATGGGATATGGATGTTCAGAGAAAGGGTGGCAGTGACATGAGGCCACCTGTAGGTTCCTGCCCAGGGCAGGGCTGGATGTGGGGCATCTCCAGCCACCCGGGCTGGGTCCACACCTTCACGGTAATGCTCACAAGTCCTTTCACCACCAGCAAATCTTCAAAGCCACGTACCATGCATGGAGCCAAGGCCCAGCTCCCAAAGGCACAAAGAGATCCATGCTTCCCACATGCTGTTCTGAGTCAGCGCGTAAGGATGGGCTGCTGACTGGATGCTGGTGACACCAGGCTCAGCTTCCAGGAGCCCTGCACGCTGCACTCTTGTCCCTGTTCAGAGCCTGGCTCCCCAACTTGGGTGGTGGCCATCAGAGTCCCAGGGCGTCAGCAGGTGCCCAGAGCACCCTGACCTCTGCATTTCAAACAAGTTTCCAGGCAGATTTCCACTCTTTGCTCTCTGATCTAACAACGGGCAGCAAGGACTGCAGATCTGACAAGTGCCCGGCTGCAGCTGCCACAATGTGGACGCAATGCAAACCTGTCCCGCAATCACAGATCGGTGTCACCAAGTAGCAGCTGCCGCCCTGACACACTCTGCCTCCCTCTGAAGCAGTTTGCCCTCGCTCCTCAGAAGGCACACAGCCGCCTCCCTCTAAAGAGTCAGCCACATATCATCCACAAGGCTGCTACATTTTGAGTTACTTTCCCATTACTAATTTTTAATTCCAATTTCATGTTTCCCTCCCGAGAAATTATTTCAACTCTTTGCACAACTTATGGGCAGATTTCTCCTTGCCACACATGCTTGTGTGTGACGGAAACAGGCAGGCCTCACTCATGAGTAGAAGGGAACATCAAAGCCGTATTCATAGTGACTCCTGTGTCCTCCATTTGGCAGATTTGGGAAATAAAAATACAGTGTGTCTAGATAGGTTTAAATTTCAGATGAACAGTGAAAAAAGAATTTAGTGTAACTATGCCTGACTCAGATTTCACAGAGGGACCTGTATTTTACCTGAGAACACACAGCATCTGTGCACTTGTTGAAAAAACATTGGTTGGTCATTTGTAGGGGGAAAAAAAAAGACAGGCAGGGATATGCTGGATGTGGTGGCACACGCCTGTGATCATCCATCCATCCCTATCTCATCCCCCCCACCCGTGCTTTCTGTCTGTCTGTCTGTCATTCCCATCCATCCATTCCTTATTCCATCTCTGTGTACCATCCATCCATCCATCCCCCCCATTCTCCCCCATTCTATCTGTCTGTCTGTCCATCTATCTATCACCCATGCATGGCACAATGCTCCAGCGCCACGGCAAGACATCCCAGTTAGCAACTTAGACTTGGTTTCTGGTCAGTTGCCAAAGGTTTCTGGAGGAGGGTTTGATAAATGTGCTCTCGGTTGTAACCTCAGAGTAGGAGCTTTTATTCTTTCCCAACTTGAGGAGGCCTGACTTCCTCCTGACCCAGTTTTCCTCCCCAGGTACTCTGAATTTATAATCCTGCAGAATTTAACAAAAGAAAAAGGTCACAGAGGAGCCATAGAGGACCGGTGCCATTTCCAGGATACTGCTGCCCCAGGGGGACCCAAGGGCAATGTGCCCTGGGGCGCTCTCAAAGGCTCAGGCCTGACTGGCACCTCCTTAGAACTAACACCGGCCAGCCCTGGCCAGCGGACTCAATCCACCACGCCTTGCTCTGCAAAAGGCAACTCTAACGTGAGAAGTGTGCAGATCATCAAACCAAGTGGAGCCACTCTCCCCCACGTCCTGAACTCTTCCAGATCCCCCTGTGTCATTCTGTCCCCAGGAGCCAGGGCAGGCTCCATCCCCGGCCCAGTAACTGGCCCACCATTACTCTCTCTCTGCACCACTGCTGTCATGCCTTCCCTCTCAGCAGTGCAGTGTCCCTTTGCTGATCTCTGCAGTCCTGGAAGTTTTCAAAGTCACTGACAGGGGCTCAGCCACAGACTGCAGGGAGACAGCCTCTGCTCTGTGGTTGCCAACAATGCAGGATGTTGTCTCCTTCCCTCAGCCAGGCGAGGTGCTGTCATTCCGCAAAACATTGGCTGTGACCACTGAGCAGAACAAAAGCCACGGACATCAACACCCACAGCAGAGCTCCACCCCGCCCCTCTCTTTGGGCCACAGCTGGCCACTAGCGAGCCCACAGTCAGCACCACACCAGATGCCAGAGAAGTCTAAGACACGGACCGATTAATAAAGGGATGGATTGGACAAATTGGAAGGTGCAAAATTAGGCTAAGAAAACAAACAGGCAGGAGGCTGTTTAGAGGAAATCCGCTCACACTGAGGGTAATTAATTAATGTGCTGACCAGGCTCCCTGAGGTAGGCTCAGAAGCTGAAGCCACAACTATTTTCAACAGACTCAGGTTTTCTTTGGGTGGAAATAAGAGCTAAGAGCCGGCAGGTGACACAGCCCAGGGGACTGGCTCTGTCCCCCGACCCAGGATCGCTACACAGGGGCAGCAGCGGCAGCCCACTCCGCCTGGGACAGCATCACTATTCCAGAGAAGCCACTAAGCCGGAGTCTCCAGAAGAGGCCCTCATGGCCTGCATGACGTACTCTGACCCCGTGCTCCTCACTATTCCTGTGACTTGTGTCTAGATGTCCTCCAAAGGCTCATGAAGTCATAGGGTCTGTTCAGAGGTAGCTGAATTGAGAGTGTGACTGATTCGTGTTGCAACACTGGGATCAAGGGTGCTGGGGTACAGGTGGGTGATTGCTGGATCAGTCCTCCAGCTGGACTGGCACCACCCCAATCCCAGAGGACTGGTGGACACAACAACACAAGAGAAAGAGAGAGGTTCGTCTTCTCCTGTGCTTGCTTGCTCTTGCTGTTTTTTGCCTCTCAGGAACTGTTTCTCCTCTGTGGTGCCACCCTGCCTGGGAGCCTCTATGGACTGAACCTCTGTAGACTATGAGCCAAACAAATCTTTCCCCCTTAATTTTGGGTGTTGGGTATTTTGTCTCAGCAATGAGAGAAAAGTATCAAGACGGCCACTGACCATACCAGCCACAGAAATGGGAGCTGCAGCAACAGCCTGGGACACCGGGCAAGTGGTGCTCCTTCTGGAAGCATCTTCACTGAGGCATACACAGCAAAGTCCTCATGGCAGGCAGTTCATGGGAAACAGTCACACAAAGCTGGTGCTTGGAAGACCATAGAGTTGTACCAAAGAAAAGCGAGCAGAGAGGAGGGAAGAGGAGAGTGCAGGGTGGGCAGACAAAACAGAAAGGAAGACAAAAGCACCAGAAGAAACTGACGGAGGGAGAGACGGAGCAGACGGACATTGCTTCTGCCCAGAGGAGAGCGAGCGCCCAGACCCCAGATGCTCAGCCCTCCTGGCGCTGCTCCTCTGGCTGGGTTTTTATTCTCAGCCCTGCAGTTCTTGCAGAGCAGTACAATCCCCTTCCAAACCAGAGTAACTCTAGCATTTCAACTCAAATCCTCCACCTTAGAACGTGCACCCCTGCCAGACACTTCTCGTCTAAGTACAAAGGTCATTGTCTTCTAAAACCAAGAAAGCCTTCCTTCAACAAACATCTGTGAAGCACACCTGCGCCTCTGACCTGGTACTTGGTGCTGAGCTGGAGAAACACCACAGGCTCTGACCCTACGCCACAGAGTGGACAAATCCTGCAAAGTATCACAAGAACATTCATTTTGCATTTACTGAAAGTGGGGACCCCTGTGCAGGGGAGAGCTGAGCCAGGGCTGGAGATAAGGCTTGTGGCTGCAGAGGTCAGAACTGGCCATGATGGGTGGACCTTGCAGGTCTCAGTGAGGCCAGCCTGAATTGATCAGGCGGAGGGCATTAGGGAGGGCAGAGACAGAGGTGCCTGTGCCCAGCCAAAGGGGCTGCACAGAAAACAGGCCCTCAGCAGCCCAGGGCACGGCGGACAGAGAGAAGCTTGAGCAGGGACCAAGCCCACCGGAGCAGAACCCTGGAAGAGCCCCAAGTACGTCTGTGGTTTCCTGCACAAGTGACAGGAGGCCAGAAACCCAAGGCACTGAAGTAAAGCAAATCTTGATAGACAACGTATGAGAGAGATAGCCCTGCAGAATCAGGTGCTGCAAAAGAGGACTGGCCACAATCACTGGGTATACACGGACATCCCCACTGCCTAGCTGTGTGACCCCGGGCATGTCACGGAGCCACAGAAGAGCACGTATTTCTTCCCATTGCAACTACATTCACCACAGCTGTGCCCCAGGCCAACTAGGAGCCTGCAGGGAACTGGAGGTGCAAGTCCCTCACAGGGACAGTGCTGGACAGTCAGGGGATGGCGGCTCATTACACATCTTAAACACACGCCCCTCCCCTCGAAGGCCCGGGGAGGTGGGGAAAGGCAAAGCCCATGACCGCGCACACCCATGAGTGCTAAGAAGGGCCACACCACGGACAGGACAAGAAGCAGCTCCAGAGTCACCGTCTGCAGGCACCGGGTCCCAAGCGTGGGGCAGACGCCTCCGCCAGGGTGCGAGGGGCGCCCGTCACCCAGGCCGGGAGTGCCACAGAGGGACTGCAGGGGCACCAGGCAGAACGCAGGCAGAACGCCTCTGCCCCTAAAGCTGGGTCTCGCAGCTCCTCCGCAAGGAGGACCTGACCACTGCCTGAGGGAGCCTTTCCTGGGTCCTGATCCGGAACCTGAACGCCGGATGTGCAGTCCCCACCCTGGTGGTCAGAGCTGCCTGTGACGACGGCAGGGAGACAGCACTTTGCTAATTCCCAGTTCCCACACAGTGCTGATGGTGGAGACCTGACACCGATGACAACAACGTGGTGAGAACACAGCAGCTGACAGCGTGCAGACCCCTGCAGCAGGCAGGACGCCCAGGTGGGCCTGAGGGGGGACAGGCCACGCTGCCCGCAGGACGAAGGGAAGACAGCAGAGCCACACTGCCTTCACCACGAGGGCTGCACGACAGTGGTGATGCTCGCAGGACAGAACGGGCAGGAAAGGGTGGGGACACAGGCCCAGCGAGGCCCAGCGGTTCTGCAGCAGTCCCCAGGGAGTCGCAGTCGCCGCCTGGAGCAGCTAGCACCTGCCAGGGGGCTGTCAGTGCTGGCGTGGGGTGAACTCAAGGGCAAACCCAGGAAGGGAATCAGAGCGAGTGCCTGGGGACAGCAGATGCCAGCTCATGCTGCCCAGCGACTCTGGGAGAGTCTCCAGGCAGGTAGCAGCTCCCAGGTCACAGGTGGGACAGGGTCAGGGTGGGCAGCGTCTCCTTCCCATGTGGACCACGCTGCCTGGCCTCAGTCAATACTTACCTCTGTGCTCAATAAACCCTGCCATTGGTCCCAACAGAAATCAGTACCGACTTAATAGCCAAGGAACAAGAACATAAAGTTAAGGCAGCGTGGGCGAGGACAGGGTGGGCTCTGCACGTGGATGCGGTGGGCTGGAACAGCTCTGGGGGAGGGCGGCTGCATGGCACAGGGGCAGGCCAGGCACAAACAAGGCCACCTGGAGGTCATGGTGACAAGGTCAGCCATGAGACGTGGGACGAAGGTAAGGGATCCTACAGTGGCCCAAAGTGGCCAGAACGTGCCGGCCAGTGAGAGGGGACCACAGTGGGTGGTGTGGCAGGCTCCCTGAAGGGAGTTATTCAGTCAGTAGCTGCTCAGGGTGCGCATAAGCTGGGGCGACCGGGCACCCCCAGAGCCAAGCCTGCCACTGACAGCAATAGCAGGGAGCACTGGCAGCTACGGAAGCCAAGTCAAGAAGAGGCAGCACTCAACCCTCTGCTCTGGCCCTCAGCGTGGCCACAGGTCTCAGCAGGACAGCAGAAGGTCAGCACGCAGCACCATGGAGGCCAACCCAGCCAGGCCCTCCTGGGAGCAAGGTGGAAGCAGAGGCCCTGTCCCCTGGGGACCCACCCTCTGCTTCGTCTGGGAAGCACTGTGGTCATGCCCACCTTACTGATTTTATTTACTTTTTACATTTTGTGATCCTAGAGAGGGAACCCAGGCCTCGTGCACACTACACAAGTGCTCCACCTCTGAGCTACACCCTTCTCACTTTTTCTGAGATGGACCCACTGGGGCCTCCCAGGCAGGAGGCATCAAACATGAGCTCCTCCTGCCTCGTTCCCCCTGAGAAGCTGGGATTTATGGGCACCCTCTCCCCACAGATAGACGAAAGGGGGAACAGAGTCATGGAACATTCCTAGGGTCCTGAGGCCTTGACTAGGAAGGCTGGGGCTGCAAGCCAAGTCTGCTGGCCATGACCCATGTGGGAAACACAGGCAAAGCTCAGGGAGTGGGGAGGAGAATCTCGAGGCTGGGCAGGGTTGGCGTGCTCTGGGTAAGGTGGTATGGATGGCAGTAGGGCGTGCAGGAAGCACTCCAAGGGCTGAGGGTGGGGCGCAGGCCAGGGAGGCTACAGAGGACGTCTGAGGGCCCACACAGACCATGTACCTGGCCTGACCCTGCCCTCCCTGGTGAACACAGGTCTGTACTTAGTGTTTCCACTCAGTCCAGGCTGGACCCTGTGCCTGTGCAAGCACAGGGTGCTCTGAGCTCTGTGCCATGAACCTGCTACCCACTTCCTGGGGCCCGGCCTCCACCCCCAAATCAGCCTCACTCTATGGGGCATCTTCCCAGGCATGCAGCTGACCCTGCTGAGGCTCTGCACGACCCACACAGGAAACCCTGGCTGAGGCTTGCTGCAGATCCCCAAGAGAGGCCCCCAGCTCCAGGGAAGACCATAGCCAGCAGGCTGCTCATGCCACAGTGGCCAGGGTTGGGCTGGCAGCCTGCCTGGCCTGGCTTGGTCACAGCCACTCCAGAGCAGGACCTAGGTGTACACATGCAAGTCCCCAGGAGCAGACACTGAACAGCCGGTCAGCAAAGAGGTGATCAGTTAGGGAACAAGGAAGGGGAATCCGTCTTAGCAGGGTGACTACTTAGCCTGCAGCTGGCCTCAGTTTGCTCAAATTTTTAGAATGAGCTTTTGTTCGGAAAGGGGCCCATTTGGGCAGAGCTGTCATGGAGCCCCCTGTGCTGATAATGGATGGAGCCACGGTGACAAGGACCCTGGCTTCCTTAGGGTAGGAGCCTGACCCTGTCCTCCCTGGCGAACACAGGTCTGGCCTCAGCTCAGACCAGGGAGATGCAGCGGGGGTGAGGGGTTGGAGAGGAGGGGCCACAGTGCCACCTAGGCACAGACTGCAGGCTCCAGCAATGTGATGGTGGGCACAGCAGGGAGAGGACAGGCTGAGCTGAGCACGGCCCCTCATGTGAGAAAGGACACAGGACATGAGAGGACACATGGGCCTGGCACCACTCTGCAGGGGTGTGACCGTGACGACCACCAACGGCTCCGCAGAAGATGTGCCCAGCAGACTGTGGCTATCCAGCATCGGGGATACATGTGTGGTGATGCGAGGAACTCCAGGGATGCCCAGCACACATTCAGTATGGAACAACCACGTCCTCCTTCACAGTCATCACATTGGGACCCAAAATGTCACCGGTGTTCCCAAAGGGCTGGTGACCCTGTCCCTGAGCCATGCTCAGCACATGAGGTCAAAGGCAATGCCCTGACCCTCAGCAAGTCCACGGGGAACACAGTCAGCCCTTCCTAGCTTGTTTCCGCAGAGTGTGCACAGGGCCGTCGCAGGGTGCAAGTGCAGTGGTGTGCACCAGTCCACCAGGGACATAGATGGCACCCCTGCCTGCCCAGGACCTGCGAGACACCAGGCGCCACACTCCTGGCTGGGGTCCAGCTGTGGGCAGCAAGGATGAGACCCCTGTCCTCAGCCCATGTGTGCATGTGGTGCGCGCGCGCACGTGTGTGTGTGTGTGTGTGTGTGTGTGTGTGTGTGTGTGTGCGTGTGTGGCTGGGAAAGAGGAAGATCATGAAGATGAAGCAGCTGGGCTGCGCATCACGGTGGAGCGATGCAGGGGAGAGGTGGGGATGCAGAGCCCGGGTGGGCACCGAGAGCCTGTTCACCACACCTGAGGCTCTGAGGAAGCTGCAGGGAACGGAGGGGCGGGGGCAGCTGCCAGCCTGGTGGGAGAAGGTGGTGCCGCACTTGAGTGACTTGAGGGCATGGGGCAAATGTGTAGAGCGGGGTGGGTGGAGGGATCACAGGGAACTGGCCTGGAGATCTGCCCCCAGCACTGGGCCTTGGGTGACAATTCACTGCTCATTGAAGTCAGGAACCCCTCAACTGTTCCATCGCAAAGTGACAGGAACGAGCTGGGAGGGCCAAGGGACCCAGACTGCACTGGGGGCGCGTGGGGCCTCCCCCCAGTCCCATGGCTCAGTTCCAGGAGCAGTCTCCGCGTGTTGACCACGCCTCAGCAAAGTTCTGTGAGAACAAACAAGGCAGCCTGGGGTGATCACTCACCGGATCAATAATTAATCTACCGAAACATCCCACATGCATCCCACATCTGCCTGTGGAAAACAACGATTAGGACATGAAACTCTTTGCTATGGTTCAGCTCGACTCTATCTTCCAGAGTCACCTTGTCCCCCACCCAGCAAATTCACAGAGAACAAAGACAGGAGGAAGTGCGGAGGGACAGACAGGCGTAGGGGTGGGGGAGAAGCAGCAGGAGTTACAGTCTGGTGAACCAGAAGAGGTCCAGGAGCCCAGGACCACCTCCCCACATTCCTGCTTCCCGCAGGGAGGAACCTGGAAGTAGCTTCAGCTTTCCTCTTCCCTCTCACCTGCGTCCACCAGGGCCTCCTGACGAGTTCTGTGGCACCCTCCACATGGAGAAGGTGCAGGAGGAGGACAGACAGCGGGGTGGCCAGAGGTAAGAGAGCCAGGGGAAGGAACATACCCGGTATGCTGAGCAAAGGCCCTGGGGCAAGAGTCAGCTCAGGGTTTGGCAAGGAGAACCTAGCTGGTGTCCAACGTTTGGGGGTTGGCCACTGTTCAGTCTCACCAGAGGAAAGTGCCAGGAGGCCAATTCACTGCCACAGGCCTGGTGCTTAGCATGGTTCAAGGCACGGACATGTGCACAAACCTGGGTTCCATGAGCAGGTAAATGAAGACGACATCAGCAAACCTCCTGCTGAAGCAGTTAATGCTTGTGCTGGGTTTAGTGGTGCACACCTTCAATCCCTAGCACTCCAGAAAGCTGAGGCAGGAGGATCACAAGTTCAAGCCTAGTCTAAGCCACTTAGCAAGAGCTGTCTCAAAATAAAAGATAAAGGACTGAGGATACAGGTTTGTGTGAAAGCCCTGGGTTCAATCCCTAGGGCTTAAAGAAGAGAGAGGGAGGGAGGGAGAGAAAGCAAACAAATAGGGAAGGAAGGAAGGAAGGAAGGAAGGAAGGAAGGAAGGAAGGAAGGAAGGAAGGAGAGCGAGCGAGCATAGTGTAACCCACTGTAGTTTTTTACACCTGGACTCCCACCTCCAGAGCTCTCACCACCAGGCCTCTCGCTTCCTCCCTAGGGGCTGCCTCCTGCCTCAGCCTCTTTCTCAGGCATTGGCTGGCAGAGGCCTTCCTGGCCCCAGGGCCTCTGCACTGCATTCAGTGGGTCTGGAAAATCTCTGGGCTCCAGCTGTAGCCAGGAATCACCTCCTGCACAGAGCCCTCCCGAAGCAAGTGCGGCGCCCTCTTCTCCGCGCCCATGACCCCGACCCCTGGACTGACTCAGATCCTGCTCACAGTCCTGCACCTCGCCGGGCTCCACTCAGCCCTCATACCATCCCACAAGCCATCACGGAGCAGCAGCGCCCCACACCACGCTGGCACCCGGATCTCACTGGAACACATCACAGGGTAAATGGACAGATACCGCAAAGCGGTAGGTGGCAGACTCTATAATTTAATCCCCGTCCTCGACGCTGATGTCACGCAATTCTGCTATTTTTAACCTGCCCCACACTCCCGAACATGACACCAGAACAAAAACACAGACAAGTGACAAACAGCATACACCTGAACACCTGCAGCAGCTCAGAATGACAGTAATTTAGTGAATTTAAACACTGGTGAACTTTTTAACACATTCCAAGTTATTTACACTGGGAAAGGCATCTGGAGGTCCCTTGCCAAAGAGGGCTTCAGACAGAGGTGACATGTGTATCTTTCAAATGTTAATTTCCTTTTCAAACTTCCAGCTTTGATGCAAGCTGCCTTTTCTCTGTTGGAATCAGGAAACCAGCAGACTCACTGATGGTGTTTTTGACACATCCATCCGTCCATCCACCCATCCATTCATCTCTCCGTTTATGCATCCATCCGTCTTTCCACGCGTACAAAATGACAGGGACATCACAGGCTGCTGGAGGCACAGCGCTCATCCTCTACTGAGAGGTAGACGGCATGGGTCCCAACAGTGTCCGCAGTGACGGCCGCGTGACCACAGCGGAAGGGACAGAAGGGACATGACGGGCTGACTTGGAGGCAGAGAAAGGCCACAGTTGCCCCGATGGAGAGTTTCTTAGTTTCCTTGGTTGTCATAACCAGGCGGCTCACGTGCGGAAATGTGTTGTCACAGCTCTCAAGGGCAGACACTGGAGTGAAGCTGTCCTCAGAGCTTTGGAGGGAAAGTTCCTCAAGGTGCCTGGCACCTCCTCATGCCATCTTCTCTCTGTCCATGTCTGGCTCTGTGTGTGAATTTCAGCTTCACAGGGACCCTGTGGTGCTGGGTCCAGGGCCACCCCCATGCCCTCCTTCATCTTGGCTTGATACTCTGCTAAGCATCTGTTTGGAATCAGGTCCCACTCACGGGCCTGGGGGAAATGCCCAGTTCTGTGGGGACACAATTGGACTCATAACACTGCAGAAAGCCAGGTCTTGAAGGACACACTTTCTGCTGGGAGGCAGCATGTGGTGTGGATGGGGTGAAGGGTGGAGGTGGACACCTGGTAGCCAGGGATTGGGGAAGCTGCTGCTCCCTAGAAGGGGCCTGGACCCTTCCTTTCAGAGATGAGCGACCCCGTGGCAACCTTGTGCCCTGAAAGAACCTGCAACCCTGGACAGAGCGCCTTCTCCTCCTTCCACTGGTTCCCTCAGTGCCTAGAAAGCACAAAGCCACATTCCCCTTCACGTGTCCATGTGGGAAGGGAGGCCATGGCTCACGGTCCCTGTCCTAAGGACCCTGGCCACTCTGCAAGGTGATTACCAGGTCCTCACCGTGACTTTGTTCCCTGAGCTAAGTCAAGCCTCACCAGATGTGAGGTCATGGGAAGGAACTATCTTCTGGCAGGAGGCCCACAGGCTCCCACGTTCTCTTGCTCATCGGTCATGTGTCTGGCTGTGGGGCTCCAGCCCCCTGGAGGTAAGGGCAGGAAGCATTGCAGAGAGAACCCGCTGGAACAGTGGAGGGCCAGGGAAGGGATCAAGTGAGGGGCAAGGCTCCTGGCCCTGCTCCACATGAAGTCCTTCCACCCTGGCTCAGGAGTAACAGGCAGACCGCGGCATCACTCCCTGCACCTTTCAGTTGCTCTCACGTGTTTGCACCAGTGGGTGGGAGCACCACTGTCCTCCCAATTCCAGGGCGTTTTCATCACCTGGGAGGAACCAGCAGCCTGGGGCCAATGGCTCCTCTGATGCTTGGAAGCCTGGCCTGTTTCCTGTCTCCTGGGAGTCTCCAGTCCTGACAATGCCTGAGAATAGAGCCATCAGTGATTCGGCCTTTTGCTTCCAGCTTCTCCACCTCCCATGTGCTCAAGCTTTATTCAGGTTACGATGTGAACCAACACTTCCTTTTAATGCCTGGCTAATACCCCACTGGATGGCTGCGCCACGCTGTGTTCAGCGGTTCACTACACCACAGCTCTATGGTCTCCCTGTTTGGATTATCAGGAACAGTGCTGCCTCGACGGCTTTTGTTCAGGTTCCCAGCACGCGTCCTGCAGGGTCCAGGGTGCAGTCTCTGGGTAGCTCTCTCGGGGGCAGCCACAGCATGTTCCTGTTTGGACCTGCTGCTGTGCAGCCTTAGCCCTGAGGTTCCAGCGTCTCCACGTTTCCCGGCTCTGACAACAGTCATAGAGGCCGAAGTGGCATCCCAGGCATGCTGCCAGCATGTCCCAGGGACTCATGACCTGGACCACCTTTGCCCGGCTGCCCAAACCACCTGCTCTGCACATCCTGGTGGGAGAAATGCCTGCTGCAGTACTTGGCTCTGCACACTGAGCTGGAGGAGCTCCTGTGTGTGCTGGACACAGGTCTTTACCAGGTGCATAACCGCTGAGGGCCTCTCCTCGCCCATGGGAGGCCTTTCACTCTCTGGATGGTGCCCTTTGAAACAGATTTCAGCTCTGGTGGAGTCTACTTCATCTGCTTCTCTCTTGTGCTCACTGCTTCTGCTGTCACATGGAAGAAACTGCAGTTCACCGAAGTCACGAGAACTGGCCTCTGATCTTCTGAGAATCCTCGGGCTTCAGCCCAGACTCTGGGGCCAAGAGCCATACTGAGGGGACTTCCCAATCACCCGCACAGAGGACAGCGATCCATGTAGCATGCTTGTGGGTCTCCCAACATGCACCGAAGTTCCTGCAGGCTGGACCCAGACCGCAGTTCCTGCCTCCGTGTCACACAAGACTACAACCCTGCCCCTGCATCCAGTGCCGATGCCATGGAGGTGGGTGGGGGTCCTCCTCTGCTCCCCAGGAGGCTGACTTGGACAGGCAGCAGCCTAGTGACCCTCACTAGGTGCTGGGGAAACCACGTCTCCCCGTGTGGGAGCTTAGTGTCGCCTGTTCACGCAGCAGGTTCAGGGAGCATTTCCTAAGTCCTCCACATATGTCCCCAGGCTACAGAAGTGAATCAGAGGATGCAGCCCCGTCCCGAGGCCTGGTCATCTTAGTGGACGAAGCACTGCCAAGAGCAGACTCCTTGTCGCCCTCCCTGACACTCAGGAAGGACACGTGGCTCTGCTCTCTGCTCTTGGGGACTGTCCACCACCACGGCCTCACCGGGCAGTGGCGGCTCCGCTCCACGGCAGAGAAGACGTGAGACACGGACACTGTGCCATGTCCCCTGCCTGCTCCAGGCTGGGCGGTGGGGAGGACGGGTTCACACATGGAGAAGCCAAGGAGCTGCCGGCTGACCTGACACTGTGGCGCCCAGACATACGCAGCCAAGGTTAGGGTTCACATCTGGTGTCACAGCAGGCACAGCCAGCAAAGGGCACAGCGGACTGCAAGTACACTGGCTGGGCACTGACACAGTGTACTGACACAGGCTCTGAGATAGCTGCTGGTGAAAAAGTGCCACTGCCCTGACTAACAGGAAATCATGTCTGCAGGGAGTGGGGGCATGAGCAGGGTGGGGGCGGGGAGGTTGTTTCTCTCCTTACAATAATACTTGCATTTCAGGTAATCGAATTTGGTTCTCAGCACTAAGTCATTTTCTGCTACTCTAATGTCCCAGGAATCCCTTGGAGTGAGAAGACTGCAGATGAACGCAAGAGCAGCCTTTGGGAGGAGGAGCCACCTCCAGGCCAGTGACCTGGAAGCTGAGCCGGTGGCTCCTGGCAGCAGAGGGGTCACAGGTCACAGGCTCTGGCGTGGGCAGCCCGCTGGGTATGAGGCAGAGGGCTCATGGCTTCCCCCGGCCGGCCTGCCTCAGGCATTCAGGAAGCTTCAGGGTGCTGGGCCCAGGGTGACCCAGAAGCAGCCCCTGCCAGCCTGCAGAGGTGAGAGTCCAGCTGTAGTAGCCACCAGGCCACTCCCTGTGGATGCCCGCTGCACAGCATGGCTCCTAGGGCACCTCTGACATTCTGGAAAGGAGGGACAGAGGACAGAGAGTAACAGGAGGAAGTCAGGCCAGGCCTTCACCCCCACATGCCACGCAGCCCCTCAGTGGAACCCAGCCGCTCAGACCTCTGACAATGTCAGCAGTGGGCAGGATTTCAGTGAGAGGAGTGAAGGAGACACTGGGTGTGGCCCATTAGGCTGGCACTGCCTGGGCCCGGGGAGAAGACAGATGATGCTAAGGGGTGAGCGGCAGCAGGTTCTCACATGCAGGGCAAGTCTACAGTGGCAGACATCCTAACACCTCCTTTCACACTGGCTCTGCAGCTAACATGCCAACCTCCCACCCTGCCCCTGCCTCACCATGCTGGGTCACAGCTCAGCACAGCTGCAGAGCGGGAAAAGGGCTCCCCAGGGCTGGGGATAGAGCTCAGCAGCACAGCACCTGCCTGGCAAGTGCAAGGTCCTGAGTTCAATTCCTAGTACGAAAAAAAAAATCGGAAAAAGGTTCCCCAGAGGCCCAGGACCACCATGAAGCCAGTGTCCCAGGCCCTCACCCTGCTGACGGTGACTGCATGACAGTGGGAGGCCTGGGCTCTGGAGTGGGGAGCATGGAGGCAGGAGGAGGGCAGGAGGCTCTGACCTAGGGCTGCAGAGCAGAGTCCTCCCTGCTCGCAGGTGTCACGCAATGCAAGGGTGCCGCACAACATGCAGATACTGCGCGACACACGGGTGCTGTGCAACACTCGGCTCCATTGAACAGGAAGGAGAACAAGAAGAGCAGGAAAAGGAGGCTTCTCCCACCTGGCCTGATGAAGATGAATGTCCCCTGCCCATGGGAGGTGGTGGGGTACTCACTGCCACTGACAGAGAATCACGGAGTACCCAGACTGACCCAAGACTCCTGCCCTGACCGACTCCACAAGAATCAGGCTCCAGCCAGAGGCCCCACCTCCTCCCCCCGCTTCCCCGCACTCCTCAGTGGCCATCCCAGCAGTACTGTGAGTTTTCCCTGTGAAGGAACAGCACCCTTCACTTGGCCTCCACCCCCCCAGGGCTCTCTGGAGCCTACTGTCCTCAGGGAACGCCTCCAGGAGAAAGGTCACCGTCCCCAAAGACCAGCAAAGGAGCCACTTTTTTGGGCACAGGGGACACATCCTCTCCGTGTCCTTCTCAGAGTCTAGTCTGGGGTCACACATGCCCCAGTGCTGAATTAACAGGTCTTCAGTAGGCTAAGAGGAAGGCAGGGGGAATGGATGGCACACAAGACACCAGACTGCTGCCCAGAGGGCCCTGTACATCCAGGATGATCGCAAACCCCAAACTCCGGGGTGAGGGAGACCCTCAGCACAGGCTCGACCCTGCCTCCCACTTCCCCGTCTCTGATGAAGGAAAGGGCTTCCTCAGAGGGTTACTCCACGGCACCAGACTCTGGGTCAGATCCTTGCTCTCTGCATGCAGATGTATAGATCTGATTGAGTGTCTGTCTGACATCTGAAAACACAAGGCCGATGCACCCCAAGTTTACCTGACCTGCACCAAACAGAGAGCAAAAGTAGATAGGAATAACTTAGACACTGCCAAGATTCCACATGTAACCAAGGCTGTCCCTACAAGGGAATGTCACCGAGTGACCCCCAAAGCAAGGACCCCCAGGGCCGTGCTTGCTGAGTGTGTGAGTAACCTTAGGAGGTCCAGCAATGGCTCCAATGCTCCAGGATCACCCTCCCTCCCCCTAGGGCTGCAGAAGGATCACTTAGGCATGTCCAACAGTGCCACGTGGGCTCAGGGGAAATGTCACCCACTGGCACAGTGGGTTGAGGCTGAGGCCTAGTCTGGGTCCACCACTGACTTACATCCTGCAAGAGTCCAGGGTCTTGTGGGCTGGGGTGTGGAGAGCCTATGGTGGAACACACAGGATGTCCAGGGTGGTCAGGCTCACCCCAAGCAGGAGTCCGGCATCGCTGGCGGTCTTTAGACAGGCACTGGGACTCCTTGCCATCTACCCCAAACCCAGGCCACCTGGGAGCAGCGCTCTAGTTCTACAGCAAAAGTCTGGGTTGAGAGATGTTAGGTGACTCTGCTGAGGACACAGCATTTCAGGGCAAGCGTGCGATCAGAACCATGAGGTGAGTGCACTGAGAAGACCAGTGCAGAAGTGAAGGAGCGTGGTGTCAGAGATGACTCTTCCCTTCATCATGCTGTCACAGCCTTACAACTCGGCGTTTATGTAAAACTCAGTCCTCTCCGACCTGAGCACGGCATTCATGACTCAGGCCCACCAGACGGCAAGTCGTGCATCCCCTCCTGCACATGCCTCAAAACAAACACATATAGTGGACTAACCTGGCACGGCCCTTGGCTCCCTTACACTGAGTAATGACAGAGGACTTTGTGACCTGCAGCCTGGAGGTGGCTCCGGGACCTCACGGTCCTCCAGGTCTTGGCCTCCCTTGCTGTGGAACAAAGTCCTCTTGGCTGTGGGGGTTCATGTCACCTTCCTAGAAGTGTTCCTCACTTACAGGAGAGCACAAAGGGGAATAGCACTGTGCTGGCCCCTAAAGCAACTGTGCAGCTAAGATCCTGTTCCCTCGGAAGGGCCATGGCTGACCCAGGGCACAAGTCACTTGTTGGGGTTCAGCCTGTCCTCAGCACACACACATTCCGCTTGGCCTTGACCTTCATAAGGGCCTGTGAGGCTGCCTGAGGTTTCCTCTACTTGGCTGTAAGCTGCACTGTGATCCCTAATGTCTGCCCTGCCCTAATTCTGTGATCTATGGAGGAAACAAAACAGAAATTGCATTAAGGGGCTTATCAAATTTTCTGCTTCTATTGGCTTAAAATAATCCCGCCAGCCACAGAACATGGTTTTCCTCCTCATCCAAAACAGCCACTTGCCTCGGGGGCTGTCCTGTCCTTGCCAAGCACCCAAGCATCTCGACCAACAGGACTCTCAAGCTCTTTCTGCATCTGTGTGTTCTGGGGACCACCCCGCAAGGGAGTTCTCCAGACAGGCCTGGCCCCCTCACTTGCTAGCTCAGTGGCACTGGTCAAACAGCTCAACATCAAGAGCCCTGTCTCCTCATCTACAGCCCGGGACAGGGGGTGGGCACGACTCTGTGGGAGGAGGTGAAATGATGCATGTGGAAGCTGGAGCCAGTGTGAAGCACAGAACATGCCAAAAAGATGCACTGGAAGCTAACCCAGGCATCAGGCCTGCAGTGACAAACGCAGAGGGTACAAGCTCTCTCCTCAATTCTCTGCAGGAAACAGCAGGGCAGGGTGGGGGGGCTAAGAAGAGAGGGAACACTGGGCCAGATAGGAGCATTTCACAAAGGCAGAGGGACAGCTAGGACTCCGCCCACAGACACTGCCACAGGGAATGAGCATCCCAGTTTGGTAGGTCTTTTCATATTTTAAGAAAGGAATGCTAATTACCTCCCAATATTTAACCACTACCAATGAATTCCAAACTGGTAAAAACAATGGGTGGGTCAAACCCAACACAATGGCCAGCAGATGCACCACAAGTTTACCTGACCTGTACCCCACAGAAGGCTAAAGCCAGGAGTAGAGAAGAGTAACTCAAGACACTGTCGAGATTCCACATGGAACCAAGGCTGTCTCCATGAGGGAATGTCACCGTGTGACCCCCAAGCAAGGACTCTACCAGGAGCCCCCCAGGGCTGTGCTTGCTGAGTACGTATGTAACCTTCAGAGGTCCACCATGGCTCCACAGCTCACAGCTGTAAACATGGCAGGTTTCATTTGTCTGGTCCTTCCCTCCCCACCGCCATCAGGCCCAGCCTTGTGTACCAGGCAAGCTCTACCTCACACGAGGCACAAACGAAAACTTGCTATCATTTTCAGGGTTCATTTCCTTTTCAGGGTTTTCAACTTTATATAAGAGGTATTCTTCTCTTCCCAACACATGTTTACTGAGGAATGTGCATTAATTATCAAGTGTGGCTTGGCATCTATGCCAAGCAACACTGCTTTAATGTTAATTAGAGCTACATCTTTGCTAGTCCTGGTAGGAAGACTGGTCTCATTTTGCATTGATGAAAATCCTCATGTGGACACATCTTTATGAACAAATTGAGATCTCGAAGTCAATGCTGTGATCAAACCTTTATAGAGCCGGGGATATAGCTCAGTGGCATAAGTGCCTGCCTGGCAAGCACAAGGTCCTGAGTTCAATCCCTGGTTCTGCAAAAAAAAAAAAAAAAAAGAAAAAAACCTTTATAGAGCAAGTACCGTGCAAATGATGAAATGTATCAGGAAGGAAGAAAGAGGTTAAGGTTAAGAAATGTTAAATACCAATCCCCAAAGAAACGTCTCATGCTTGAAAAGTATTTGAAATGACAGTGACACAGAGACATAAATCCCAAAGGTTAATAAAATCATCTCATCTGAAAATACAAAAATCTAAAAGAATCACTTGAAATTCTGCTTTTTACTTAAGCATCTAGATTTGCATAGGGCTTAAAAACATGAACTAAAGTGCAGAGAAATGAACAAATCATAAGGGAAATATGGTGCTACCTTGGTTCACAAACTTAATTTATTGAACGATTTTGGTAAAAGTGCCACATTTTTGTTCCTGTAGGAAAGATGGCCTCAGTAGTGTTGGTCACCTGATGCAGAGCTCATAAACAAAAATGTGCCAAAAGGCTCTGTTTTTGAACCAAACTGTAAACAAAAGTATTTCAGAACCAAGGTATCACTGTAGTTGAGTTCATTTAAAGTGACACAACTATAAAATCATCACATTACTAAGTAAAGTGTCAGCAGCACCCAAAGCCTTCCTGAGCAGTCTCTTCCTCCCAGAGCCAGCCCGTCCTAAGTTCCTCTGTCTGTGGACATCAGGAGCCCTGGTCACAGACAAAGTACTGTGCGTGTGTCTGCCAGCATTGCTCAGCATTGGCTCCGAGCTCACAGCACCAACCGTATCAATCCCCACTCTACCTCTGCCTAGTCTCCAAAGAAAACCACCCCCTCCTTCTGTTAAATTGGTATCTGTAATCAAAATAGAGGAAACCACTTTAAAACCAGGCTCTCCAGAGAAGGGTGCTGACCTTCTCCTCTTAGCTGCAGCCCATCACTGGTTAGTGATGACATCATAACAGATCACTTGCCATGATCTCAAGGGGTCTGAACAATTCACAACCACATTGCTGAGCACAGAGCTTCCTCATGGAATGGCAACTCTGTTTGAGTCTCTGTATCAGGCTAAGATCAGAGGACCCCAAGCTCCAAAGCAGGACAAGATGTGCGCACAGGAAGCTGGGTGGACAACATCCTTCAGACTCCAGGCACATGCGGGAGGGGAGCGCGGCACCTACAGGTGTTCAAGGCTCACCACCCTAACCTGCGAGTGCCTCCTTCCGCGGCAGGAGGACCACGGCAGCTGCAACTCCACTCCATGTCTGGAGAGAGGGCAGCGGTCACGGGTCATCTGGGCGGGACCCGTGCAGTCACCGGTCACCTCTTGGGGGGAGCGTTACGGTCCCAGATTGCGGAGGGAGACCTGCAGATGCAATACTCTGCCGCCCTCGGGGATGTGGAAGGGGCTGCAGAGGAGGGCAGGGTGTCCCTAGAAGCTAAAACGGCCAGAGGAAGGAGTCTTTTTGGCAGGAGGGGGCTAGCCCAGCCAACACCACAGCCTCAGCCCAGACAGAGTGAGTCTCGACTTTCAACCTTTAGAAAAAATTTAGTTTTCTTTTAAGACACTAAGGTGGTAATCTTATAGAAATGGGAACAGCATCCCCTTGTCCGAGGGAGAGATGCCACGCATACTCTCTCCCTGCATATACAGCAACCCACCCCCCACACCACCCTTCCTACTCACTCAGTGCTTGTCGCCCCTGCACCTATGACTATGACAGCAACACTAGCACGCTGTCCCCTTCCTTCCCCATGATGTCAGGGACAGACCTGTTCTTACAGGAGATCTTGGCATCCGACTTTTGTTTCATGCATAAATGCAGATCTTTCACTCTTTTCAGCGAGCAGGCACAGTTTCCTCTGACCACTCAAGCTGGAGGTGTCACCACTTCAGTGCGAGCTGTTACCCAGTAGAATGCGGCTGACCCGAACAGAAGCACTGCTACCATGAGCCAGGCAACTTGGCAGTCAAAGCCTCCGCTAAGCCGGGACAGGCAGGCAGTGCAGGCCACATGGCACAGGGGACAGCTCCAGTCTTGGCCGATGGAGCATACAGCTGCATGCCACCACGCCCCTCAGGACCAAGAGCAACTTAACTGTACCATGGGGTCTGCTCTCTTCGCAGGCACAGCTCTGATTCTGGGAGGCTTTGCTCCAGCTCAGGGCTAACAGTGGCTGAGTACAGGCTAGGAAAGCTCTTTAGTTTTGATTCATTAAAAAAGAAAACCAATGCAACATTACACCATACTGTCCATTTCATCTTGCACTTACCAACTCGAGTTCTTACATTATGATGATCTTCTTCGTGACAACTCCATGCCAGGAGCAGGAGGCAAGGTGGGCTTTGCTGCCTCAAAGTGGCCACGAGGACTCGAGACCTCGGCAAATGGTCTGCTCCAGCCCTGTCCCATCTGCAGTCACAAATCTCCCACATGTGCTCTGGGGCAAGGGACAGGGCAGTGCCTGGGAAGCCATTATGTGCACACTAACTGTCCTGGGCTACAACCCTGCTTCCCACGGTTATGCACTGAGACCCCATGAGAATAAACCAAAGGAGGGGTCCCTTGGAGCTCCGGTCCTCCTCTGACCCATCAAGGCCAAAGGTCAGGCCCCTTTGCTTTCTATTGGGAGGCCTCGTGGTGACTCTCGGTCACATTCACTTTAGCAGCAATTTGGTTGTTAAGGCCAGACGAGCAGTGGACCAAGGACTCAGCAATGACAAATCACGGCTAGAGTCAGCTCAGATCGGTACCTCTGCTCACTCCGGCCCTGGCACAGACATCAGCCCTGCATGTGCTAAACACACACGCGTTCTACAGACACCCACACCTCCCGACCCACCTGCTTGGCTGTGGGGCCTCTGCAGCCTGGGGACCCATGAGTCACCGCAGTGCCACACACATGCCAACAAGGCTCTGCCCACGGACAGCAGCTCCCTCCAGCCGTGAACTCCACAAACCCCGAGCTCCTGCTATACAGGCAGAAAAGGCCCACCCTACCTGGCAGAGGTGGAGGAAGGAGGCATGGCTGGGAGGAGCCACACAGGCCCAAGAGAGACCACAGGATCCAAAGGACAGGCAGCTCCCTGAAGGCCGGTAAAGCCACGGACAGTCAGCAAGCACGGCCACCTTGCCAGTCAGGCCTACACCAGGCCACACAATGACCCATGAGGGCTTGCTGCTGGCATCAAACCACACTCACACAGCCAGGAACCCCCACACCCGGATCAACCTCTGCTCCCCTCACAGGGAGCCCACTCCCTGTCAGTCTCACACCGTGTTTCAGATAAGTCCCCACCTGCCGACCCATGACTGGAGAGGAGTGTGGTATGGCACAGAGTATGCTGAAAAGCACTGCTGCCTTGCCAGCCTCCCCACCCACAGCCAGGAGCCTGGCTGCCCCAGGGGCTGGGGGAGAAGCAGCCCTCCCTCCGAGGTGGTTGGGGAGGACACAGTGCAAGACTCCAACTGTGTCTGTGTTGGCAAAGCAGCCCAGAGGGAAACAAAGGCAGAGAAAAGGAGAACAGAAGACTCAATCACAATACCTGTGATCACCTGGATTCAACCCTGCCTGAAGCCCATCTTTCTTCAAACTCACTAATTATACCAACCACCAATTCCCTTTCTGCCAGCATCATTCTGGAAGGGCTTTTGCTACTGAGCACAAATAAAAATTTCACAACTTCAGTGCAGAAAGATCACGTGACACCCTGGGGAAGCCCTTGTCAGAGCCAACACCGAGCTGGAGACTGGGCCTGCAGTGTGGCCTCACAGGAGAATGTGAGCTCAGAAGTCTAGCCCCAGCCTGACACCATGGAACCTGGCCAGGTCACCAAAGCTCAGGGCCTCACTCCCATCTGGGAAGCAGGATAACAACTGTCTCTACCATACAAGGCCCATGAAGACAGGGTTTACATTGAGTGCCTTACAATAGTGCTGGCATCTGAAATGCTCACGGTACCAGCTGTTCATGTTGCTGGCATCACTATCACCACCACCATCATCATCACCATCACCACGACCACCATCCTCATCACCACCATCATCACCATCATCATCACCATCACCACCACCACCATCATCACCACCATCATCACCATCACCACCACCACCACCATCATCACCACCATCAGCATCATCATTATTACCAATAGTTTGGTCACACTGCCCAAGCTTAGTCTTCGCTTCTGAAACCTGGACCGCCCTGCGGCCTCTTTCTCCTGCCACCTGACCTCCTTCATCATGCCTTGTGATAAATAAGTGGGTTTTGGGGCTGCAGTCTGGGCACTCGTCTCTAAAAGGTCTGCCATTACTGACTTCGTGAAGTAGCTGCGGGTGAGGTGGGACAGGGTGTGGCCCTGGATGGCCAGGGCTGGGAGCCTGAGCCCTGCAAAGCAGGTGCACAGCTCTGCTCTGTGGATGACCATCTCCCACCCCAAAGCAGGGCTCAAAAGCTGAGTACAACTCCTAATAGAAAGGCAGTCTTGAGTGACAATAAAATGACGCATAAAGCAAAGGTTCAAAACCACAGTAGCAGCTTCCTGGGGATGATTTTTTTTTTTAAGTCCAAGTTTGGGATAAAGAAAAGGCAGCAGGAGCCTCAGTGGGGCCCACCCACCCCACGGAGACAGGGCCCACCTGAGTTGCAGAGTGTAGCACCCCCTCTGACACTGCTGGCTGGGAGGATGCTGTACCCTGTGGCTACCACTCAGTGCCCACAGAGCGGGGACCTCTTCCACATGAATCTGCGAAAATCCCCACATGCCCTACAGGCCCCCCATAGGGCAGTGAGCACACTGGCATCCTGCTGCCTGCCAGGCTGTGGCTCTGGCCAGCCTCTCCTCAGCACTCAGAACCCGGCCTTCTGCCACCTCAGTGCCTGCCACCACAGGGAATCCCCTGTCAGCCTCTGCATCTCCTCATTCTCAGTGCCAGGGCCACAAAGCTGGATATGCAAACACAGAATAGAGCAGGTGGACCCGAGTGAAACATCTGGCTGAGCGCCCTGCCAGGCTCTGCCTCTTCTGGGTTCTGGGCACTGCGGCCTCCTGACCACAGAGCTGCAGGCACCGTGTGCCCACTGTCACCCTGGGCACCGGTCTCGGCTGTCTCCTCCCTGCATCCACAGTGCTGGCTGTCCTGGCACCTGTGCATCCCAGGCATGCCACCCACAACTAGCATGATGCCATGTGGCCCACCTGCCTCCTTCCCTGACCCTTCAGCCCCATTCTTACCTTCAAAGCTCCCAGCGAACAGGTAAACCCAGGTGAGGGCTGGGATGCACAGCAGGGTGAGCGAGGCCGCCAGGAATTTCCGCCTCCCCCTGCAGACGCCCAGCATCCTCCCAGAAGTGTTCTGCTAGTCCCGGGCTGGTGTCTCTGTCCGGGGTGTGGCGTCCTCAGCCTCCCTCATAATACTTTCTGAAAGGAAGAGCAAAGGACAAGGTTGAGTCCTCGGCACAGGACATGGGTGCCCCCTGCAGAGAGAACTGCCCCAACGTCTGCCGGCTGCCAAGTCAGTGCTCAGACCCTGAGTTCCTGCCTCACTGTGATCATGAGAGATGGGACACCATGGGCTCATAGCCTATGAGAACTGAAGTGGTTACACAGATAAGCAAGGGGCATTCAGGGGACATGGAGACACACACACACACACACACACACACACACACACACACACACACACAAGCTCCAGGAGGTGCATGGAGTCAGTACCTACTACCTACTGACCATGAGCCAGGTGCATGTTTTCAAAGCCCAGACCACAGGGTGACTTCGAGGAGTGCAGTGGAGGGGACTAAGCCACACAGAGCATCCCTGTCACCCCAGGGTGTGACAGCCAAGATCTGTGTGAGCTGATGAAGGTGCCTGCCAAGCCCTGGAGGGGAGGTGGGAAGATGGGTCCTGTGTCACAGGCGGTGGCCGGGAAGGCCCTGTGGCAGGGGGAGGGCGCATACCAGGGAAGGAGGCCACTGGGCCACAGGTCCACCTGCGTGAGTGGGCCCTCAGCCACAGGGAGTGATGGGATGGACTCCACAGGGCTGTGGGAGGGGCTTGCTCCTAACCACAGCACAGGAGGTCACCCACAGACGCTGGGGCACAGGACACTCTACAGAGACGGACAGGATGAGCAGGTGACCCGTACCCAGCTGGAGAGGCTCTCCTTAGATCAGGACAGCAGACGGCTTTGAAGGGGTAGAAGAAAGTCCAGCTCAGGTGGGACAGAGCCGAGGGGTCTGACCTGAAGCCTCCCTGCCACCCAGCCCCTCACACGGGTGTCTCTTGGCTGCAGGGGACAGGCACAGCCGTGTGGAGCCTCCCGTGGGACACAGCCACTGGGGACGTACAGCTCCCTGGGGCAGCAGAGGTCCTGGACGGGCTGTCCGGACACCCCAGCCGCTTGCCCACCCTGTGTCCTTCCTCCACTGTCAGGCTCGTCCCCGCTGCTGGGAGCTACACACCTCCTCTCCTGGCCATTGCGCGTCCTCACTCACAGGGACACACTCCCCGCCTGCCTCCGAGGTGTCTGACTACTGCTGAATGAGTCAGCAGGATCCAGTGCTGCAGGAGTCCACATTGCCCACTCCAGAAGCTGCTGCTCAGTGGCTGCTGGTGAGAAACCCCGACAGACTGAACCACGGCCCACCAGGCCTCGGCCCATGCAGGCGGATTTGTGGAACGCCCTGCCTGCAAGCCCCCACAGCCAGAGGTGCAGACTAGGAACCCGTTCCTTTAGCGCACCAGAGCTGCTGAGGACCAGCTCCCCTGGGAACCTTATACTCCACTGCCACAGGCCAGCCCTGCTAGTTAGACTGAGGGCAGGACCGCGCGCACAAGGGCTGGGCCTGAGGACCAGAGTTCAGGTCCAGCTGCACCCGCTGTCCCTAAGTGGTCTTTGCTTGACCAGCTGTGCCAGGAGTCACGCTGTGGACGGAGTGTGCAGGGGGTGGGAACTGAATTTGACCGAATTGATACCTAGGTAGCATGCTAGAGAAACAGCTCTTTAAAACCCTCCCCTCCATCACAGTCCCAAGCAGGGCCTATACTGGCTTGTCTTAGGGGATTAACCCTGCATCTGAAGCTAAGCACAGAGGCTGAAAACTACTCGGGAGTTTGGCTTTTCTGTGACACTTCTGTGTGCCAAAAACACACTTCAGAGAAAGATCACCACAGGAGTCAGGCCAGGAAGCCAGCACGGGCACCACAGGAGTCAGGCAGAGAAGTGGGCACAGACATCCACACCAGACGAGAGCAGGACAGAGCTGAACTCACAGCAAGCAGGAGCAGCTGTGGGCAACCTGGCACGTGAGACGGCTCTGCCCAGCTCTGCTGCTGTGAAATAACAGTGTCCACCAGTGAGCAGAGGCCCCAGTGGCTTCTAGTGGCACACCCTCATGCCAGGGCCACACCTCCTTGGCCAGGGCGGCCAGTGCCTCCTGAGCATGCCCTGTCTGACTGCACCGATGGATGGACTCCCACTGAGGGAGAGCATTGCAGAAGCCAGAAAAATTGTTGCACGCTTCTAAGCCACAAAAGCAAGTCAAAGCTCGCATGGTGGTCCACATCCTGTAACCCCAGCGCTCAGGAGGCTGAGACAGGACTGCTGTGTATTTGAGGCCAGCCCGGAACAGTGAGCCCCTATCTCAGAAAACTAAAACAAAAACCAAAACCCTCAATGCATAGTTTAATTGGGGGTACCCTTTTGTCTAAAATAATAAACTTTATATAGATGAGCAAATACACAGTCTATCTCTGTATATACATATAAATACAGATATTGATATAAGGTAAGCTTAAAATACATGGTGAATTCTTAAATTTTAAAAATTATTAGAGTAAAGGACACATTGTCATTAATCCCCTGAAAATCATCCCCACTTTCAAACACTCTGACCCCATTATTCTCACCACTTCCTGCAGCAGCTCTGGAATCCCCTTTCCTGGGTGTCGTTATGAGATGTGATAAGAGTTACAGTGACTGCTGCTGCTGAGTGTCAGTCACGGGGAAGGCAGCCTCACAAAAGTAGGACGCTGTGTCCTCACCACCTCGGTCACTGGACCTGACACCCTGTGATTTCTGGCTCCTCCCCACAGTTAAGATGACCATGAAAGGGAAACATTTTAAATCCATTCAGGACACCAAGGCAGCCAGGACAGCGCAAGTAAAGAGCCTCAGGAAAGAGGACTCTGGAGCTGCTGCAGGGAACGGCAAGGGCCATGGGATGGGAGTGTGCACAGTGAGGGAGTGTACACAGTGAGGGGAGTGTGCAGAGGGTGGCAACAGCCATGTGTCTTTCACTGTAAAACATTTTTTCAATTTAAGCATTCACCATATTTTTCAATCACATCTCATTCATATATACATGTACACACAGCTATGCAAAAAGGCTTGCAGGTTGAAAATTACCACTGGGTGTAGGGCAGGGATACTTCCATGTCATACCACCTTTTACATAAGAAGCATACACTGCTTTTATAATTTAAAAGCTACTGAAGAGTTTAAATCACTATGTCTCTGTGGGATATTTGTGATTCAAAATAGCTCCTCCCAGGCCAGGCAGTGCCCAGGCCAAGCTGTGCTTTCCTCGCTGGGAATCACGCCGACCACTGCCACTGAGCGATTCTTGTCAGCCCCCAGGTTAGAGCAGACTTTCCACAGGGATCGAGGCAGAAGGTGTTGCTGGGAACCGCGCATCAAGATCTCTGGGGTTCAAACCAAAGTCTAGGAAACGACACAGCCCCCTCCTCAGATCACGCAGGGTCCTAATCAATGCCAGGTGCACCGAGCCTGTCAGGCAGAGCCAGTCAGGGCTCCTCCTCCGAGGAGGAGGAGGCGGCCAGAGCCCTGCAGAGACGGCTGTGGGGACAGGGAGAAAGGGCTCAATGCGGCACAGGGCAGGGACCTCGCGGCGACTCCCAGCCTTCCTAGCCTTCCCAGCCTGAGGCTCCTCTCCGGCCAGGTCTGCAGCTCTGGCAATCATCTATCAATCATCTTTCAACCTATCATCTATCTATCTGTCTGTTTATCTATCATTTATCTATCGACTGCAGTGCTTGAGTTTGAACCCAGGCCTTTCACGCTGAGCTGCGTCATGGTACCCCTTCCTGCCACCTGGCTCCTGGATGCCACAGGGAACCCCAATTCTCTGGCTTGAGGCTTGGTCTTAGAACCTGCACGGATCGAGGGCAGCAGCCAGCCGGGGCTGCTGTCACAGCCTAGCCCACCGGCTACTCCCAGCTCTGCAGTGAGGACTGCTCCTATCACTTGAGGGTGCCGCTCATCTCCTGGTCACAGGGAAAGCAAACTCCAAGGCATGGTGGGCACCTCTTATGGCTCCTGGTATTTAAAGGGCCCTGGAGTGAGGAGACCCAGCCTGGAGCCCCGGCACACACTCTGGCCACAGAAGCGAAGCCGCTGTGGTCACACCAAGCCTTCCTGCAGGACCGAGGGAGATCAGAGTTACGCCACCCAACTTACATCGGGGGAACTGCACAAGGTGCCGGTTGGCATCCAGCCAAGTTCTAAGGACAGGACACACTCGACTGCCTTCCTGTGGTGACGTCCACATGTCAGGTGGACGCGGGGAGGGACTCAAGGGGACACAGTTGGCCGCCCTCTGGGTCATGTGACTTTGTAAAAGGAGAACTATTGAAGAGCCTGTGTAGGCACCTGTTGCTCAGTCCTGTCATCCCAGCTATTAAGGAGGCCAAGACAGGAGGATCACAAGCTGGAGGTCAGTGTACGTAACTTAGTAAGATCCTGTCTCAACATTTAAAAAATAAAATTAAAAGGACTGAGAATGTAGCTTAGCGCAATGCCTGGGTTTAATTCCCAGTGTTCGCCCGGAATACACACACACACACACACTCTTCTGTGTGTGCAGGAAGGGGAGATTCTCCTGAGCTGACCATTCAGCCTGCTACTGCTCTTACAAACAGGACAACCCGTGCAGAGACTGCCACATGCAGCAGCACCCCTGGCACCTCCTTTCTGTGGGTAAACAGCCCTACTCAGAGGCAGGAACATAGCTCTTCTCAGGCGCTGTCTCTGAGATCCCAGGCATCTCCCTATGAACTTGCCTCCAGCCCTCAGGGGCCACACAGCTGTGACCACATGGCTGGGAAGTCAGGTTTCAGTGCTTCCCAGCCCCCAGTGACCCTGCAGGGCCAGTACGCTGACCACAAGCCAGGGAGGGTGGAGGGGCCAGCTGGATGCCCAGCAGCATGATGGGGAAGGCTGACTCTGGGAGGGCTGGACACCACATCTTCAGTGAGACCGTCCCTCCTCGCAGGCTCAGGGTGCTCCAACCTGCACTTATCCTGTCACTGGCTCCTCCAGAGCCACTCCCTGGGCCTGGGGACATGAGGCTCAATGACCCACTTCTCGCTGACTTCCCTAATTCCACCCCTTTTTGTTGCACACAGCTGTTAGAGCACACCTGTGTTATCACACGCCTGTGTTACTGTTCTTGAAGCAGTGGGAACCAGGGCCCACCACAGGTCTCGAGCACAAAGAGAACAGAGAAGTAACCTGACTCAGCCTGTTGAGATAGTAACTGCTTCAGCAACATGCTGCCAAGCAGACCAGCCATGCAAGCAGGTCCTCCCAAGGACCATGCTGCCTGGGCTCAGACAGCAGCTCAGGATGACTGAGTTTGTTTTCTTTGTGATGCAAGATCAGCCCTTAATCTCCTGCAAAGGCTACCCAGGAAGCTGCCTGATGGAGTGCTTTGGTCTCAGTGCTTTGGGTTTTTATGCCGGACAGAGATGATTTGAGCAGCCCTGCATCACTCCACTTAAGCAAACACTCAGCAGCTTTTAATAAAGATCCTCACTGCAAATAGCATTCCAGTGTCCCAGTGCCTTGAGGGTTTCCTACCCTCGCACCACAGTCTATTGTTCTTGATTCCGAGGCCCTCAGAGGCTCTGTGTAAGTATCTCTGGTGACAGATGATACAAAGAGGGCACCCTTGCCAGCCATCCTGTCCTCTCTTCCGGGGCAGGCCTGGGGCTGAGGCTACAGAGATGGACACAGCAGATTCTGCGCTCTGGAGCCTCAGAATATGACTGACCAACAGTAGGTAGATGCTCACAAGACAGGTTCTCAGCAGGAATAGCTGAGCTTAGCCACAGCATGGCAAAGGCTGGCAGGAGAGAGGCAGAGCCCCTGGTGGAGGCCACCTGAGGACAGCGTGAGGGCTGCCAGGGGCCAGGGAGAGTGGAACTTTGAGCAGAGGTGGGCAGCTGGCAGGGAACCCACTGGACCTGGGATGCTACATGAAGAACTTGAACTTGGCCCTATGGTACTTGGGTGACTAGGGATGCCTCCTGAGGAGGGGGATGGCATCCATATTTAGGGGAAAGGAGGGCAACATGAGGACTGGTGTAACAAAGCACAGGTGCTGAGGCCATGCAAAAGTCATGGAGGGCGGCCACGCCCTGCCCTTCAGGTCCCAGGCAGGTTAGGGGCTGTGTGCTGGGCCAGGTGAGTTGCTCCTGCCTTGGGGTTAAGGCAAGGCCTTCTCCTTTGCCAGGGACTATTGGAGCCTGGGCTGTGACCCAGCTCTGCTGCAGACCTCAAGACAGACGTTTTGTCCCCAGAGCCTCACCAAACCCACAGGAGAAGGAAAGTCGGGAAGGAAGCACCATTCAGAGAACAGAGCTCTTCCTTGTTTCGAGCCAGAAAACCTAGAAATCATGATGTGTACACACCGCAGGGTGCTCTGACATCGAGAGATCTGAGTTCCACCAAGCAATGGCTGCAACAGTAACCCCGCCAGCCCTTTGGAATATGTCCCTGACTTGGGCCACTTACCCTCTCTTGTGACCGAGAATAATGTTTTCTTAAGTAGGAATTCAGTAATGCAGAATGAATCGTGCTAACACACACAGGTCAGCGCCACATGTGGGCCTGGTGAGACTGTGATGTGTAAGCTCGTGATGGGAGGTGGGCACTCTCCCTGAGGTGCCAGGACAGGGTCTGCTCCAGGCCACTCTCCTAGCTTCCAGCAATTTCTTGGCTTGTGCCAGCAACCCTGGTCTTCACATGGCATTGCTCTGTTGCCAGTCCATGTCCAGATATAAGGACACCCAGTCATGCTGAGATGGGAGATTAGGGCACGGTAAGCTATCTGGACAACTGCACGTGATTGGTCAATCATGGAGAGCTGTCCATCACAGCCCAGAAAGGTGCAGAGTAGCTTGGGAGCCCTGCCTGGGCAGCCCTGTTCTGTGCTCAGAAGGATATAACAGAGGTGATCAGTGGCCTTGTGGCCGCTCTCCTCTTGCTCTTGCAGTGGCCCACTCCATGGGCAGAGTGTATTTTCTCTTCCCTCTTCTTTTCTGCACAGCACTTCTTCAGAGCACTTCTTTTTGTTCTTTTACATTTAACTAAATGTTCAACTTTTACATATTCTGGCTGTCTCACCCAGTTCTTTGAAGTGGACAACAAGGACCACTGGCCATGCCTGTCTCTGGTAACAGTACCAGAGAACAGGGGCTCAGCTGGAGCCAGGATGACTTTCTCTGAACCAACTTAGTGTCTTCCACAGCCCTGTCACTGAACAATGCACATTTTGAGTGACATTCAACATAGGAATGTAGGGAAAGGGTGCAATACAAATTGCAGCTTTTACCTATCTGTGCAGTACTGCAAAGTTAAGAAAGAACACCCCAGGAGGCTGAGTCAGGAAGAACTATTTCAGTTCTGTGTGGGGCCAGAGATACCCAGTTCTAAGCAGCCACTGTTAAACAGCAGGAACATAGACTCAAGGCAGTTGGAAGGCTGTGACAGCATCTCTGGGTCCCCTCCACTTTGTAAGGCCACAAAGCTAGACTTCAGGGATGGGTGGCCAGCAAGGGACCCTGTGAGCTAGCCAGACACTGTCTCTGGGCATTGCACCCAAGTATGTCAAGTTTGGGGCTCAGTAAACCATATCCACCCTAGCACCCAGCACCCGCTCCTCCCCTCCAGAGTCTTCATGGAGACACAAAGACCCTGGGCTGGTGCACAGATCTGCGTGCATGGAATGATCACTCACTCTCCTAGTTCCAGGTGAGTGTTCTACTGCCACCTTGGAAGGGAGAGATTAAGCACCAAGCACCTAGGCCACTATAAAACATGAAACTACGCACATGCATCTCACTGACCCAGCATATCGTGCAGACGCAGCCATCCACTGGCTGGTTAATAAGTGCTAGTTCTTTAGTTGCGAGGCTGTCAGCACAGCCTGAAGCAGTGATTATACACCAAGCCATCCCCAAGCCATCCCTGCTGACCAGGCTAAGTGCTCTCCATGTTTATCACTCGATTCATAACCGTGCTGTCTGCCTCTAAGAATCAATAGCCTGGTGGTTTTGGTATCCAATAAATTTGTCTTAGTTTGGACGTTTTCTCACCTTCCAGGCTACTTGAAGAGAACAGGATAAGGTAAATGACTCCTCTCACAGCATTCATTTTGCACATCTGTAATTTCACACTGAAGTGTTCTAGAAGCTCAGTAAAGGCAAAGAGGGAAACAAGGGGAACTCTCAAGGGACATCCAAAGATCAAGGAAGCTTCCAGCTGGGATTGTTTGGGATGGCCCATTGAACAAATGCAGCAGGACCAAATGTCAACTGGTCTACCTAGGGTGGCCATCACTCACCTAACAAAGGATGCTTGCCCAGCACTTCCGATCTCCAAACTTGATGCTAAGTGACTCACATAAACTCTCTTGCTAGTGCTTCTGGGACAGGTGCATGGGAAAATGCCACTGCTTCACACACACATGCGCATACATGCACGCATGCACATAAATATATTTATTTCACTCTGTACTCATACACTACACCGAAACACAGAAAAGCAAGCAGTGGCAGCTGAGTCCAGGACCCCTGCATTCACATCTGAAGGCAGCATCAGGAGGAAGCACCCTTCCAACACACACCTGTTATGTGAATGGGGACTCGAGCTCAGACAAGAGGATGACCTGTCCACAGCTACCCAGAGAACAAAGGCCTGAGGGAAGCCCAGAATCTGAGCCCTTTGCTTCTTATTCCGCTACACTGGTTTTATCTCCATTATCATCAAATTTAGTCCTATTTCTTTAAATCTTTAAAGAGTTAAAACTATGGGAAGCTTTCAATCTGGAAGTACTCAAGGTAAGAGGCAGACAAAACTAAGAATCTCCAAATCCACATCAAACTGAGTGTAGATATTTTAATACAAATTTAAGTACCATGTTGAGATGTAAAAGAACATGGCATTCCATCCTCAAAGAAGTCTCCTTCTGCTTTGAGAAACAAATCTTTATATTACACCTGCATCACTCATATTGACACTTAGACAATGTTGATTATATTCATGCAGTATATATAGATACAGTATTTGCATTATGCATTATATATACTATATATACAGTATATGTACATAAAGAATGGGTACCGATACACGTCATTTTACTTAAGTTAGCCACCCTTTTTATGAGCTAGGAAACAGGTCACAGATGTACAGGTATCTGGTTATGTTAAATATTTTAATCCAAAAATCCAAAATCCCAAATCTCCAAATGCTGATTTTTTGGGGGCCTAGTATGACTGTGGAAAACTTCACACTATGAAACTTTGTTTCATGTACAAAATTATTATCTTACTATATAGATTTACCTTCAGGCTATAGGTACAAAGTATATAAGAAACAAACGAATTTTGTGTTTAGACTTGGATCCCACCTGTAAGATTTTATAGCATATGCAAACATCCCAAAATTCAAAGAAGTCCAAAGTCCAGAAGTCTTCTTGCCCCAAGTATTTCTGATAAGGGTTACTCCAAACCTGTAACTGGTCAACCACACCTGGAACCTGGGGCAGGCTCTGGGGCCAGTGCTTTCAGGTATTTCCAGAGAGGTCCCCATGTCCCAGCTACCCTGAGGACAGCTTCCGCATGGGAAGAAACCAAGACACAAAGAAGCCTTTGTGCTATGAACCTCTGGCAAATGAAAAACAAAGGAAAAAAAACCAAAGAAACACAACTCTAAAACCTATGTGTACTGATCATAGAGCCAACTTGGGGGAAGAAAAAGAAAACCAATTTATTCGTGTTTACATGTACTTTCAGGCCCTTTGTCAAAACAAATGAGTCGGTTCGCCAGGTGAGATCTCCGTTTCCCAAGTTCATTAGCAGCGGAAGCATAGAAAGGGTCACCTGGCAATTTGATAATTTGACTTTTGTCAAAGCCACTTAAAAAGAAAAAAATCCAAGCTGTCACGAGAAGCAGGAAATGGCACTGGATCAGTTTTTACACTATCCCTGCGCCAAGAAGAGCAGGTATTTACAGAAGTGAAGTGTGAGGCCCAGCAACCAGGCTGGTGTCAGGGAAACGGGGAAGCGGTGAAATGGCCCAGGCGGGTAAAGAGGTTTCAACATACCAGGTTGAAATGACAGAGGCAGGGAAGTACCTGGAGCCAATCTGCCAACCTCTGTATTACTCTTACTTCTTAACCCTATAGGTAGCAAAAAGATACTTTAATACAAAACCCAGCATTCACTAGGAAAGGAGGAATTCCTCACCCTGGGGTCAGCGAGGTACAGTACTCAGAAGTGGGAAGAACAGGGAAGGGACTTCCAGGTCCTACAGAAGCCCTGTACCCACTCACTTCCTAGCGCAAAGGACACTTAGGGTCCCACCTGAGCATGTTTACTGGGTCCCATTAGGGACCCCCAGCACGCTTCTCTCAAGGGGGCCCACTGCTGGCTCCAAGGTGCAATTCAATAAGGCACCCTCTCTGGAGGAACCAGGCACCCCTGCATGGTCACACTCCCCAGGAGGGGAGCAGTCTCCAGAGAAAGAGGCATTCTTCTCTCTAGGAGTCTGAGAGGGCGAGGAAGGTCAGGCTTCAGAAGCCATGCAGGAACTGCAAGGGTCTCATGCCTGCCCATCTGCATCTGCCGCACTCTGCAGGACCCTGGACCCCTCTCCCTCCTGCACTCCACTGCAATCACAAGGTTTTCATGGTGGCCCCTCACCATGTCCCTCCCCCCTCTGGGCCAGCAGCCCAGGACAGCGGCATGCTTCCTGCTGTGGAAAGTGAAGGACACACCCAAATACTTTCAACTCAGCTCTGCTTACACAGAAACAAGGGGACCTGGTCTTGGAAACCTCTCAGTCATCCTTACTCCCACTTTGGAACAGCACTGAGCGGCCAGTTTCAGGGAACTGGGACACAGTCACCCTGGGGACCTTCATCGAAAGACGTCCTGTTCCATGCTAGGTTCAAGCACTGACTGGGCAGCGCCTCTGGCTCCTCCTGAAGGTAGGTCGGCACAGTGCATCCCAGCCAGCCTCACAAGGATTTACTTTCCAGATTTTAGACTTGCACCTTTGGAGCCAGACATAAAGCACTACACACTTCAAAACCAAGTCCAAGCGACACTGGGAATGCCTGACCTCTGAATCTCCTTCCAGGTCACTCTTCCAGTGCAGTCTCTCCTGCTACCCACAGATCGGTGCTGTCAGAAAGAGAGGAGCAAGCCTTCGGCTCAGGTTCTAAGTGTGTTCCTGGCCCCCTGTTCGAGCGACTCGGTGAGGAGTGCTTAGCTACTTTTCTCTAGCTGCTGAGACAAAATACCTGGCGCCCAGAATTAAGGAAGCAAAGGGTTATTTAGGTGACAGTTTGTGGAGGTTTCAGTCGATACTCAGCTGGCTCCAAGGCAGGGTGGCACATGGCAGAGGGCAACCTTATTCATAGCGGCAGAAAATGGAAAAAGCAACCAGAGCAAAAAGCAAAGAATAGGTGGGAAGAACAAGCCTCTCTCCTTCCCTTATATCGAATGCAGGCTCCCCACCCCAGGGTGGGTGCAGCACTCACACCCATAAGCCCAACATTGGACCAAGGATCAATCATAAACTCTAGCAGTCTACCCCGCTACTGCATGAGGCTTTGGGGGGACATCATGACATAGGGAGAACTCAAAGAGAAGCCGATGACCCTGCCCACCTACAGTCCCAGAGGCCTGTGTGTCCAGCTAGCCCTTGGTCATGCCGATGCACCAGCCATCACACCTGGAGCTCAGAGCCACCTGATAACCATGTGTGGGGAAAGAACTGGGTCCCGTGAGCCCACAGCAGGCCCTGAAATGCAGCTTTCTCACTAACTCTAAGAGATGTCTAGCTCTACATGTTCCACTAAGCTACCTCAAAAGCCAATAAACACAGAATAAGAACACTAAAGTGGTTCTTTTCCATGAGGCATATGTAGCTCAATAGAAATACTTAAAATTCACAGCACCAAGGACTGTGGGCTATCTCTGTGCCTTCAAAATTATGATGAAAGCCCAGGTGATGCCTCTGTGGACGGTGCCCGACATTTAAGTTTGTCCTGCCTCTCACAGACGGAAACCCAGTCCAGAGCCTGCTCTGAACAGCAGATCCCCAGGTCCTAGAGACAGAGGACTCCACTGAGCTGCCCTGAATTATGTTTTCTCAGCAACACACACCCAGAATATTTATTCAGGTAACTTCACATTTTCCAATGCTTTTTTTCTTTGTTAAAGGCCCACAGGCAGACGTCCTTCCAAGGTGAACACCAGGTAAGTTCTTTGGGAAACATGAGCTGGTACTTTTCTTTTCCTACACCATAAACGAAATTCCCTTCACAGAACATAGAGGAAGGAGGCTTATTTCATGACTTGTATGAGTTGTAACGAAGAGACTTTCAAGTGAGGAAAGAACCCATCCTTCTGGAAGTCAGAGAAGAGCTTATAATTGATTTGATAAATGGTCGAGACAGAAGGGTCCATCAGCTGCACCCTTCAGAGGTCACAGAGGATACAGGCAGATGGAGATCGTGGGTACCACGAAGTTTCAGGAGAGTCAAACCCAAACCAGGGTGCAGACCCCAGGGGACTCATCTCCCCCTCGGTGACTTCCTCCGGCTTCATGGTGGCACAGTGGGGATAGAGTCATACGGGGAAGGGCTCTGGTAATGTCCAGTCTTCAACTGAAGAAGTGGAAAGAACTAGATTAGAAAACTTTCTATAAAATCATTACACATCTTTGGCTTTATTTTGTTTCTGGAAATGCTGCTTCTTAAGGGAAAAACTGTCCTTTGACCTAAAAATGCATGGCACAGAACGCCATCCTCTTGGGTTGCTGGGCATTTTCTGGGTAAGCCACCAAGCAGCGCAGACCGTGGCATTCAGAGGCTGCACCCAAGGCTTTGCCAGTAGTGTCACCGCCAGCACTGCTCTTCTGCTCCTATCTGAGGAACACTGCCGCCATTTCCCAGCAAAAGTGCCCCACCTCCTAACTGGGAGCAGAAACATCGAGTGCCTATCAGGTGCCTCCTGGTGTGGGGATCAGGGCTTGACCCTCTGCCCCTCCCCAGCCCCCCAGGGCGGGCTTCGTCACCACAGTCCCTGTCTGAGTGGCTAAAGATACCCAAGGAGGCTCCCTGGGGTGCGCAGGCCCCGGCTGCTCAGCGGCAGGCAAGGTTGTAAGCAGAGGCGCCCACTCCAAAGTCAGAGCCACTGTCACCCTGTATGGAGCAACCCACCATGGCTGCAAACCCCTGGGGTTGCCTGGAAGTGCAAGGGCTGCTAGGAAGGGCGCTGGGGAGGGGAAGACAGGGGCGGGGTCTCCAAAGCCATGCCATATTTCCTGGCCTGCCAGTGTTATGAGGTGGAACCTGGACAGAGGGACTCAAGACCCCGCCCCCAATAATCAGATACCTCTAAGCAGGCATGACTACTGAGAGCACCCCTGCTCGCCTGGCTGCTGTGCGAGGCTAGAAGACCCCAAGTCCTGGCCTTCCCAGCCTCCAGGCCCATAAGCTAGTCTTGTTCACCATTTCACAGCCTGAGGCGTTCTGTCACAGAGGCAGAAAAAGGCTAAGACAGCATCTGTCATTTCCTGAAGGCTACACTACACACTGGGAGGGTACATGTCAGAAACAGACCACACCAGCCCCTTCCTGCACGTGGCCAGGAGCTGTCCAGCCCTGTGCAACCACCAGCCACACCAATACCTCTCGCCCCTCCAGCAAGGGGACGCACACTCCCTTCCCACTGGGGCCGAGGATGTCCCCAAACTCAGGACTGAAAAAGGAAGGGAAGGGGTGAGGTCAGAGGAGACCTGGCCACTGGCATTTAGCTCATGCCAAGGGCAAGCCTCAGTATCCAAGTGCAAAGGATACAGTGTGTGCCCAGAGAGGAGACCAAGCACGGTTCTGGCCAGGCCGAGTGATCATCATCAGTGTTGGAAAGATTTATGAGATGTTTACCAAGGCACCTCAGAGATAAGTGTTCAATACGGCATTATTATTCACATTAGCACTCCCAGAAAGAGCTGGAAAACATGCTCTGAAACCCTAAATGCCATTCTCTCTCTCATCACCCAGGATCGCTACAGGGCTGTCAATTTTAAAAATAGCATGGCTGGAGGAGAAAAGGAAACAGCCAACGCCTCCCTCTGATAAAGGAGCCAGACTTCTCCAGACTCTGAGGAGCAAGGACAACGCCAGCCTGGGCTCCTGCCTGGCACGCATGATGCCCAGCAGGACAGGCACAGGAAACTCAGGGTCTGGGCACAGCAACTTCCAACAGTCCCCACCCCCCACTTTGTTTACGCCCGAGACTTAACTTTAGCTGTGGTTACCGTGGAGCAGGAGGCTGCACACCTGAGCCTGGAGCCAGGATGGACACCGGCAGAGCGAAGGACGCCTTCCCCGTGCTCAGCCCCAGGCACAGCTGCTGCTGCTTCCCAGCCTCACCCACCTCCTAGAGGTCCTGGGAGCCCTCCGCCCAGGCACAGCCTTCTCCAGCATACCCAGCACTCACACCTCCCCCCCGCTGCCGCTCCTCACCCCTCACACTCTGATTTCAGCCTATCCCACCCCCCACCTCCCTCACAACCACTGTGGGGGTGGGCACCACCCGCTCTTATGCCAACAGATCTAAAAATAAAGAAAAACTTATAAAGAAGGAACTGACAGTGGCAGCTCTCTTTTCTGCAAAGGAAAGTGTTTTGGTTTCCTATTTTTTGTAGGGCCTCTCTCCTACATCTTCAGGAAAGAGCAAGGTTATTGGTGCTGAGGTAAAACAGGGCTTGAATGCTGTTCGGCCTCGAGGAGGGCGAGGGGAGTCTGTGCCAGGGGGTGCCCACTTCTCCGTAACCAGAAGCTTCCGCGGATCTAGTCAGGAGCCAAGCCTTGGGGCTGGCAATGACTGAGCTGCACAGAGGGCCAGGGACTGTGAGATGCTGACCCCCAGAAACAAGTGTGGTTCAACTCTGCTCTGTAGATGTCGGGGAGGAGCCGGAGCCCTGACCTGGGCCAGGACCAGAGATGTACATGGGACCTGGAGGCTAAGGTCATCACATAAGAGCTCTCAGGAGCAGCTGGGGGTGGCACAGGACCGAAGCTGGAGCTGGCCAATGCCGGCAGAAAGGTGTGAGTCCACGGCCAGGAGGGACAGAACTGAGAGTTATGTGGGCACGCTGCGCTTACAAGGCCACCAGGGAGTGTGTCCAACTCTCGTCCACCCCATTTGGGGACAACTGGTCCCCAGAGAGGTTCCAGTTCAGGCCCCATCTTTGTACACCTGGTAGGGATCACTGAGTGCCAAACCCCACTTTCTTCACTGAACAGGGTAACTAAATCCTCAGCACAATGCAGGTGCACAAGGACAGCCTCAGTGCCCCAAGCTTGACAATCGTCCCAGGACTGCTGAGAGCCACTGTCACCCAGATGGAACCAGCCCAACTCAAGTCGCAACCAGGACTACACATGCTGGGGTGGGCACTGTGTGCATGGAGGGGAGAGAAGGAGAGAGAGAGAGAGACAGAATGCATGGCAAACACAGCGATTACAACCTAAAGGCCAGGGCCAGAGACTGCCTAGTTCACATCCTGCCTCTTCCATGCCCCTGCTGTGTGGCTCTGTGCAAGTCCACTGACCTCTCTGGGCCTCACTTACTTTCTCTGTAAACTGTGAGGACAACTCTACACACCTGGCAGGCAGAACTGAGAAATCTAAGTCAGTCTATACAAAATAATGAAACGCATTGTGTTCAAATACCACAGAATGACACACTCACACCCCTGTGTATTCAAGTGTGTAACCTGACACTTCCTAAGAGTTGCTGTCCATGAGGCCCAGGGCACGGAGAGCTGGTGTGGGAATTATTGGGAGCAGGGGGACCTGAGGCAGGTGGGACACGACTTTGGGTGGCCTCAAATCCCGCTTGCGAAGACACCAGCAGGCCGCCCAAAGAAACTTTTGCACCCATTTCTAGCCTCAACCTTTAAGAAAAAGAGAAATATCAAAAAGAAAAACAGCCCCCAAAACAAAAAAACAAATCCTTACAAGAAAATAAAAATTATCCCACAAAATAATAAATCCAAGGAGGAGAAGAGTCAGGAACATTTGTTCTCCAGGTAAAATTATCACAGCAAAGAACTCAGTCAGAGTAACCAGAGGGAAAGAGCAGCGCTCTCTGGAGGACAGAGATGTGAGAGAGGGTGAGAGATGCCGAGGTGAGGATGAGGGTGTGGATGGGTCACCGTGGTGACAGGACAAGACTTGGGCTCCCTCCAAAGCATTCCAGAGGTGACGGTTAAGACATGCACAGGTCATGGCAGAAGCCGGAGAGGAGAGGAGCCCCTGAAAACTGCAGGTGTGTGCACAACTAGGCAGGAAAGGCAGAGGAGGAGCCAGGCCTGGGCACTGGGTAGACAGCAACCTCCCTCCTGTCCTCCGCCGCCTCCTGACCCAGGAGACCTGGCACTGGGAATGCTGCACACTGGCACTGCAGCTCCAAACCCTCGAGTGGGCCCTGGACACTCTTCTCCGAGGCCCTGCAGATGGGGCAGAGCAAGCGCTGGGGTTCCGCATGCCGGCAGCTGCAGGCCCCGAGGACCGTGCAGAGAGGACCACCGGAGAAAGCCAGCAGCACAGGGCCGAGACACTTGTACAAATGTAGTCAGGGTACCACCCGACTCCTGCATCAGAAGGAATTCCCTGAGAATTCCAAGTGCCACACTGGTCCAAGTAGGACACAGACACCCAGGAGTGGAGCCACACAGCGGCCTGGAAGGGGCTGTCAGTGTCAGGCATCAGAACTGCACCTAGTGTGGTGGGACTGGGCTGCAAACAGCAGAATGGAGAGGTCCACCAGGGAGTTCCGGCTTCTGGTGAACGCCTTCATTCAGTGCTGTTCCTCCAGCTTCCTGGACTCTGCGTCTTCTCTGGGAAATTACTGACAGCAAATTGAGGCCTAGCAGGAAGGAGAGCTGGGAATGTGCCTGGCGCCGTGCAGTGCGGTCACAGGGGCAGAACACGGTGCCACGGGGGGCAGTGAGATTGCACATCTCCCGGGGAAGGTGCCGGGTGCCCAGGAGGGGAGCGGGTACCTGCTGGAGGGCACCCTGCCACCTACCCTCAGGAGTATTTCTCGGGCAGTCCATGGCTCCCAGAGAAACAGGGGCACAGCCGCGGGGGAGGAGAAGGGCAGACAGCTGCCTCTCACAGAGAGGGGTGCAACAAGAACGATCTGCAGGAGTAAACAAGAGCAAAAGCGACTGTGGTGGGCCGCTTGATGACACAGATCTCCATGTTGGGGTGGGGACTGAAAGGGATGACCTCGGCCCTGGGGCGTGGATTGGGGCCTGGGAGTGCAGGTGCACATGCACGGGTTTTCAGTGTGTGTGTCGGGTTCTACGCGCCCAGGGTGGAGGGGTGAGAAGTATCCCAACTGCCCTGCACACTGTTGGCCGTTTCTTATTTCTAAGGCATCCAGAATCTGCCAGACCCACTCTGCCTGGAAGGTTTCCCTGGGTACCTCAAACCCAGCCCAGCAATAGAAAGCAAATCTGACAGCCACGTATTTACCTTCATGGGTTTTTAAACATTATTTTTAGTTTGACATAATTATAGAATCACAAGCAGTAATAAAAACAGCACAGAGCGGTCCTGTGAGCCCTCCCCCGAGTTTCCCGATGGTGGTATCTTACATAACGGCAGTCACTTCCAAAACCAGGAGATCGGCATCCCTATCACACAGCGAGTGAGAGGCTGACTCAGAGTTAACTAGTCTTTGCGTGCACTTCAGGTCTTTCCCGGCCCAGGAAAGTGCGTCACTGACACAGATCGGCGCACCCGCACTCACAGTCCAGACACAGAACTCCGTCACCACAAAGAAACTCCCTCCTGCGGGACACTGGAAGTGAAGCCCTGGGGAAGAAGAAATATATTCTCAGGCTACTTCATGATACTACACCGAGCACTAGCCCAGACCCCTGGTCTGTCCCTGTGCTCCCTAATTCTGTTATTTAGAGGATGTCACATAAACAGGATCATATACTATGGAGCCTTGTACAATTATTTCTTTTCACTCAGGAGGATGCCCTTAAAACCTAGCTCCACGGCTGCACACACTGAGTCTGTTCCTCTTGCTCATTAAGTGGCATTCACTTGTAAGGGGGCACCACATTCTGTTTAATTATTCGCCTGCTGCAGGACGACACCTGGGTCGCTTCCCATTTTGAGCTATGAGGAATAAAGCTGCTGCTAAGATGTGACTATCACGTTCACAGGAACACAACTTTCCTTTGCCCACGACAGACAGCGAGGAGTGTGCACGCCCATCTCAGGGTAAGAACATTGCTTCCCTCTGGAGGGATCCACACAGATTCCTCAGTGGCTGCTCACCTGCCCTTTCCCACAAAAGACACAGCTTCTCTGTGCACTCCTGGCCGTAGGGGCTGCTGGTGGTGCTATCTGGTCCTTCTGATAACCGGTGCACATTCGCAGCTGTTATGGATCCCACTGTACCTCCCCGGTGTCGCCCATGCCTTTCCATGGGCATTCCTGCCATCTGAACATTTGTTGCGGTGAGATGTCTTTTTGCCATTTTCTGATTGGTTATTTGGTTTCCTACTGTTGAGTCTGGAAAGGTTCTCACATACCCTGGGTAAGAGCTTCAGTTAAATATATGATTTACACAATTCTCTCTGGCCAATGGCTTCTCTTTTTAACCTCCTAGCAGAAGCAAAGCTGCATAATAAACTCTGCTGGAGCCCAACTTATCCAGTCACAGCTTGGATTTAGATGCTCCCAAAAGCCTCACGTGGGGCTTGGTGGAGGTAGCTAGACGGAGAGTGTCTGAACGCGGGTCGAGGGTGTGTGGTACTGAGTTAGCCCACTGACCGTTCTGGCACAGTTCTCGGTGTGGGTGATGGCAAGGTCCTCCCTGAGTATGAGTGGCACCACACAAAGGCTTGTAGCCTGGGCAGAACGTGAAGGGACAGAAACAAGGGCACTGCTTACTGTTTTCTGCCCACCACGAATTGCTTCTCCTATGCCATGGCACCCTGCCTTAGAGCCAGCCAACTGGGCTGAAGCATCTACATTTTGTGGGGTAAAATAAACTTTTTTCCTTTAGCCAGTGAGTACCAGCTATTCTGCCTCAGCACTCAGGACATGCATCTGTTTTGCTTTATGACTTGTGCTCTGGATGTCCCACATTCGCAAAAAAAAAATGAGATAAGTAGAGCCCCTTGGATAAAAAAATGAATCCCTGTGTCTCCAAGTCCTGTGCAAAATGGGGAAGCAGCCCGTCTATTGTATAAGAATTGAAATTTACAAATAAAGTTTAAAACAGTAACTGATACAGTACGGGCTGCTGTTATTACACTTACCCGCTTGTGAAAATAACAGATTACTTTACAAAGGTCCCATGATGAAAATGCCTGAATTCCCGAGGCCTGAACCAATTTGGCTGAGGAAAGGTGATTCATGCATCCTCTGAACACAGAGGCCAAGCCAAATCTCTCACACAAAAGGTCAATCAGGAACAGAAGGAATTGTGCCCCAGGAAAAAACAAAAGTAAAAGTGACAGTCTGGTTCCTGTGCCCCACAGCCCACTACCACTAGCTCATCCCAGGGGCCAGGGTGGCATGGGAGAGACCCCAGCCCTGCAGCATCCACTGCCCCTCTGGGTTTCGCTGTCTTCCTCTGATTTCCACCTGCAGGTGAATAAGGGTAATTGCCGCTTGCCTCTGGGAATGGTTAAATCCTCAGCTGTATGCAAAAGGTGACTCTGAGTCATCAGAAAGCCAAATGAAAAGAGTGTTTCAAATTAACCTTTGGGAAACTCCCACCAGAGGAGGCTTTTCCCCTCTGCTTTATTTAGAAGCCATGAAGGCAGGGACAGAAAGAATCCCTTTCCTTCCCTCCCATGCCTGGACAGTCTCCTTGGACCAGTGGTGAGCTGGAGTGACTGGTGCATACTGCCTCCTGCCTGTCAGTCCCTGTGTCCATCTCTCTCTCTGCGTACTGGCACCCCAGGAAGGCAGCAACCCCCTTTCACTCACCGTCGCACTCCAGGGTCTAGAACACTTCCTAAGGCGTCAGAGCTATTACTGCAACAGGCCGCATGGCAATTTTGGGTGTGTTCCTGAGCAGATGGACAGGTGGACAACAGGAAAGACATGGATGGGTGCACACTGAAGGAGACTAAAAAAGGCAGGAAAGACAGTGTCTACCAGCACTTTTGAGCCCCTCTGCAACTCCTCCAGGGCAGCAGTCTAACTGCCCCCTGAAAGCCACTCATATACCATGCCAGCTGTGGAGCACCCAGTTCTCCCAGAGGTCTAGGGTTTCCACTTCCCTGCAACTTGCATTGTCTCCCTCAAATTGACACTTTCTTGCTTGCTTCCCTGATACTCTGTACCCAGGGACAGGTTCTTGGGGGAACAAGTCACTCTGGAAGCAACTGATGGTACATTACTTTCTAAGGTAAACTCTCCTGGACTTGCAGGAGTGTTCCACATCCTTGGAACCCAGGAGATGTTAATGGGATTCATAGGTCTGAAGGGTGATTTGTCTGATTTTTTAACAAAGCAAACAGCTAGAAGGGGGGGGCAGGGACAGTCTCCAGAAGTGGTCTTGGTTCAGTGATTCACTCAGAGGACTCAGACTTAGCATACAGAGGGCAGGCACTTATTACAGCACAAGGACACTGAAAACACTACTTTCTTGTTGCTGAGACATAAAACACACAAGGTAAAGGAGGAGAGGTTTGTTCTGGACCGCTGTGTAGAAGTTTCTGTCCACAGTGAGTGGACTCCAAGGCAGGCGGCATGGCAGAGGGGCACTGCAGAGGACTGAGGCCTACAGCATGGTGGACAGCACAGGATGCAGAAAGGGCAGGAAATGGGCAGGGGAAGGAACTTGTCCAGATGCCACCCCCAGCAATCAAGCTTTCCCCACCAGACCCCACCTCTTAACAGCTAGTCAGCTGTGAAGCCCAGAATACAGTCACCTCCAAGAACCCTGCCTGTGAGTGCATGAGGCTCTCGGAGACATGTAGATTTGAACCATTGCATCCCTCCCCTGCCCCCAAGGATCATGCACATTCCTTGATGCTAAATGTGTTTTTAGAGCATCTCTAAGAGCTGTCAGTCTTAACAGTTTCAGCAATGCTGAAAAGCCCAATCCAAAGTCTCCCCTCAGACCTAAGGCAAACTCTTATCTATGAGCCCCTGTAGATACCAGAAAGAGAGCTAAACACTGCTGACACCCAACGGCACAGGACAGACACTTCCATTTCAAAAGAGAGGAACGGGGCACAAAAGCCAATGGGATCAAAGCAGGACCGAAACCCGGCAGGGCGGACATCAACCCCACTGAGGCTTGTCCATCACCCAGGGCAGGCTGTGGTGATCAAGTGCGCGCCCTTCCCCACTCCTATACCGCTGCCAACAGTTGTAGCCCGAGTGGCTTCTCTCTGGGGCTGGCTTTGCTCACTCCTTGCAGCTTTCCTCAAACATTTCACACTCCTGGCTTCTCTGACCTTCTAGCATCTCCAGTGCACTTCTGGCTTGCTACTTACCACTTTATGCACGGCCCTCTGAGGGACATTAGCCGGCTTCCCAGGCCTTCTGAACTCTGTGTGGAAGCCTCCCTATGCCCACAATGCTTGCACTCTGCATGTCTGTAAAAACAGCACCATATGCAAGACACTAGGATCTGCAGCTGGCTCCAGCAGTAGCTCGGCCTCTTACATCACGGCTGCAGGGACCTCTGAGACCTGGATGACACCAGGAACAGAATCTCAGGAAGCCGGCCTCCCAGGTGCTCCTCTGGAGCAGGGTATCCTGGGACTCTACTCAAAAGTCTTCCACTGTTCTGCTCTGCAGTGCGGGAAGAGTGGGATCTTTCAGACCCCTCCCACAAATTAAAGTGTTTGGTTTCCTTTTTAACACTAACATTTTCAGCAACCAAGCTATCCTCTGCTCCAGCTTTACAGGCTGATTAATCAGTCCACCAGATTAATCAGTCCATAGTCTTTAATCTCAGTCTCCTGTAAAGTCTCAGGACATGAGAAAAATGCAGACAAACTTTCTACCAGGGCATAACGCACATGACCTGAAGTCCAACTACCAAGGGAATGCTTCTCCCAACTGAAACTCTGCACTCCCTTTGACTGGCTGCATTCAGTCTTCTGAGCTCTGACCAGAGTCTCCCGTCAAGCTCAGCACACAGCAATCTACAGCTGCTGTAGTCAGCATCGTCCAACCTTTCCAAACTCCTGCTGCCAACAGTGCCAAGGCATCAAAGCAAATGGTCAAGCACAGTGGCAGCACTGACCCCGCTTCTCTGGTACCAAAACCTGTCACTTTCTCACCACTAAGCAATAGTAAGTCCTCCTAATCCAAGCACCTTCCAGAACCCCTGCCTAAAGCTGGGTGTGGTGGCACACGCCTATAATCCCAGCACTTGGGAGGCTGAGGCAGGAGGATCTCTGTGAGTTTAAGGCCAGCCTGGGCTACATGGTTGGTTCAAAGCCAACATGAATTACAGTGAAAGACCCTGTCTCAAAAAACAAAAACAAAGAGCTCTGCCGGTAAGTACATGAGGCTCTGGTAGGACATTGAGACAGAAGCCACAACAGACACAAAGCAAAATCAGCAAGGGGAACAGGGGCATGGGCAAGGTGGAGGAACCCGGGCCCCACACGCCTGTGCCCCTCCCAGGAGGACAGCACGGGACACACTCCAGGGCCCAGCACTGGCTGGTGATGACATGTGTGACAGTGTGTCTATCACGAAAGCCCATGGGTGGATGTGATGGGAGACTGGTTAGGTAGACAGATATCCTCTACCTGACATGCAGAAGGATACAGGTGTGTAGAGCACAGGAAGGACAGGGTGTGCAACAGAGATGAAGCCCAAGGTTTACCTGCGCAGTGAGGCACAGTGAGCCGGCTGATTGGCCATAGGAAAGATGGGAGGCTCCTGAGTCCCAAGTCCCCAGGTGCCAGCAGAGGTCAACTGCACAGCACAGGCCTCCTGAGCACAGCAGGCGGTTCACCGCACTGATCCTCTGCTGGGGGACACAGCCAGATGGATCTCAGACCCAGCACCAAGTGCCTGCCTTGAGGTCATAACCCACAGTTCACAGCAGTCTGGGACCTGTCTTCGGCAATGCCTTCGGAGCCTCTCCTATTACTCATGCAAATCACTAGCCCCGAGGTGGACTTGATCTCTGCTCCCCACAGTACACACAGGCCTCTCGGGCTCAGGCGTCAGTGGCACTGTACCACTCATTATCGCCTTTGGGCACAGAAGACAGGAGCACTCAGCCCACAATGTGTACTGGCACCGTTTGAACCGCAGATGATTTGCACGTCATGCACTTATGTTAACCAGCTTTCCATTACTGTCATGAAATACCTGTGCGATCAGCTTTAAAAGAGAATGTTATTTTGCCTTGTCCTTTGGGAAGTCTCTGCCTAGCATTCTCTGGCTCATTGTTTTTTTGGCACACAGCAAAGCAGTATGTGATGGCAGGAAGTGTGTGGTACACAAACCAACCACTCGTGCTAAGGTGGCCGGAAGTGGAGAGGACACAGACCTCCCTGAGGACACGTCCTATATGACTTCATTTCCTCCCACTAGGCTGTGCCTATCATGGCTCCAGGGACATTTACTCTAAGCTGCACCACTTGACACAAGTGTGAAAGTGGGCTGTGAGTGCCCAGGCACGGCTCACAGCTGCTCAGAACTGGGCACGTGCCTGGTCCCCACCCACAATGCGCTCCATGAGGCCGAGCAAGCAGGGAGTTCAGACCACAACTCATCTGCTTAAAAGAAATATACCATTTTCGTAAGTGACTAAGGTAGCCCTCGGTCCTCCCAGCATGGCCCAGGGTTTGGTTCTCCAGACAGGCAGAGAACAATTAGGTTCGCTCTCCTCCTCTACCTGCTCATATCTCTGAGCTGATCTCACCAGGCTTTGGCCTCAGACGCCACTGAGAAGCTGGAACCCCCGTGTATACCTCCCTCCCTATGCTCTCTGCGCAGCTCCTGGCTCCCATCCACGGCCTGGCCCAATCTATTCACTTAGCTGTGTCTAAAAAGCACTGCTAATTCAATAAGCCTGAAACCAAACTGCTAGTGTCCTCTCCCAAGCTGGTCCTCTTGCAATCTTCCCCATTAGAGTAAATGGAAAGTGCACTGGTGAGCACAGGCGCATGCACATATGCACACAAATCACCCCTAATGGCTCAAGTAAGAAGCCAGACTTGCCCTTGCCCTGTTCTCTCCGTCAGCCTCTGCACCGACGCATCAGCAAATCTTGTGCTGACCTTGAAGACAAAGGTTTCTGCTGCCTTTCCACCACCTTTACCTCTGCAATTCTGGTCCAAGCCACCCACACCTCCTGCCTGAGTTCTGGCACTTTACTCCTAAAAGGGGTCCCTGCTTCTGTCTTGGTCCCCCATCCCTTCCCAAAGTGACAGCCAAAGAGACTTTTGTGAAAAGCCAGCCACACATCTCCCTCTGATTCCCAGGCCCCACAGGCACTCAGCAGTGAGACTGTGCCCAAGCCCCTACCCTTGGCTCCCAGCAGCATCACCACACCCTGGACATGGACGTGCACTGGCCTGTGGGGCCACAGGACACTGAGGTTCCTAAAAGCTCAAGGAGCATCTGTGCCTGATCCACACAAAGGCACCTGGACACAAGCGAGCTGCCTCAGCCTGCCCTTTTCCTCCGTGGGCCTCTGCAGACCAGACACACTGCCCTCCTTCTACCACAGGGCTCCCTGCACATCCCTGTCTTCTTTTTGGTACTGAGAATTGAACTCATAACCTGGCACTTGCCAGGCAGGCACTGTGCCACTGAGCTATATCCCTGGCCCTCACACCCCTGTCTGAGTGACAATTTGTCACTGTACCTGGCAGGCCCCATTTCCCTCCCCTCTTTTCTATTTTTTATGGTTTTCACTATTTTATGAACTTTAAGGCCTACCTCCTCTCACTTTAAAAACAGTACTAAGATGAGATTCACATAAAATATACTTTTAAACAATGTAGCACAGTACATTCACAATGCTGTGTGACTACCACATCTACTTAATTCCAGGACTTCCACCATCCAAAGCAAAACCACTGGTCAGGCTTTGCCCATTCTCTCCATCCCCAACCACAGCCCTGAGAACGGCCAACCTGCGTTTACTCTGAAGATGTAGCCGCTCCTCATATACCTTTTAAAGGAGATCAGACAGTATGTGCTGTCTGGGTTCTCTTTCTTGTTGCTGGGATGAAATACCTAACACCTAAAGTGAGGAGAGGTTTACTCAGTTCACAGTGTGCAGAGGCTTCTGTCCACAGTGGGCTGGCTCAAAGGCAGGGGAGCACGGCAGAGGGGCCTCGCAGAGAAGGAACGGTTCACGGTGGGCAGGCAGAAAGCAGCCAAGCAGTCACAGGGAGCCTGCCTTCTTTCTGTCCCCTTATATTCCACACAAGTGACAGGCCTACTCCCTGGTGCCACCCACACCCAGGGTGGGGCTTCCACTGGCCATTTCCATCCTTAATGCCACTGTCACCCCCTTAATCTAGACACCTGTGGAACCCCCCACCTATGACCCCATGAGGCTTGGCTTTGGGGGGACGTCTATACAAATGTAACATTTGACCTCTGTGCCTGACTTCTTTCACTGGACCTTTCATAATTTAGGCTTATAAAGATAGTCCGCTTTAATCAACAGCACGGTTTCAATGCCTAGCACGAGACCCTGACCAGCAAAGACCAAAATAAGCATGTTTGGCTGGTTGGGTTGATAGTTCACTGGCTACCTGGGAGATCAGTGGATGGGTGGGTGGGTGGGTGGGTGAGTGGGTGGATGGGTAGATGTATATATGATGTACGGATGTATGTTTGGATGGATGGACAAATGAGTGGAGGAGTGGGTGGATGGAGGAATGAATGGCTATGTGGATAGAAGATGAGTTGGTAGAAGAGTGTATGGGTG